>JABFQD010001696.1:0-17413 GCA_022817045.1 Psix sp. ZL-2020 | reverse complement strand
TATAGCAACCACTTTTTTCATACTTGTTTTACTATGAGTTGTACTTTTTTCCATCAAGTTAATATATTTTCGTTATTTTTTAAATAAGAATTTTTAGACAGGCTAATAAGTGGTTTATCTATTAGAAAATGACCTGGTGGGAGTATGCTCAAATCGTTAAAATCATCATTTTATATATATAAAGTAATTGATATAACAAAATAAATCATATGGTATTAACAAAAACATACTACAACAATATTAATTTTTATTTATTTTTTTATGTATTGTTAATTTTCAGCATAGACAGTCTTGCATTTCTAATAAACGTTCGCATGCGATAATGGATTCTGGCTCTTTTGTCTACTAAGAAGTCAGTTGGTGTCAATCTGTTAGGACGCATGCAGCTTCACAAGACACTGTGCAATAGACACAGACAATGCGCAGTGCAACTCTTCGATATACCCTTGTAATCATATTAGCAGATAAGACTGTGTCCATAGCTGATGACCAAACCGGTGCTGCATAAAGCAGAATGGAGATTGAGACTGCTGACAGCAAACATCTTCGACTTCCACTGAGTCCTCGAGTGTTGAGCATGCTGTTAGTCAATGCGTTTGTAACTCGCGATGTTTTTTGGCTGGCGATTTTGAGTTGTCCATCGAATCGCAGCTTGGCATCAATTAGGACGCCAAGATATCTCAAAGAACACTGTCATGTGATATCACAGTTTCCGACAGCCAAAATTATGAATTCTTCTTCCTGACAATAGAACCACGGTTTTTGGACCTGCTAGCTCTAAGCCCACTAAGGAGGGCGTTCAGCATACAGCACCATCCAGCAAAGTTAAACGCATTTCTCACATCCAAAGTGACGATAGCACAGTATTTTTTAATGCATCTTGTCAAGCTTCTCCTTGCTATTGCTTCTCTGACAATACCAACAACTTTGTTGGCAGCATCGATTGCAGATCTAGCTTTACAAAATCCAAATTGATTTTCCGAGAACTTACCTTTACTGAATTTCTCCAGTTGGTTACAAATAATTCTCTCGAGCACTTTGCCCTTCGTGTCAAGTAAACAGACCGACCGATAGTTCAGGGCTCATCCGATAGTTTGACGCCCTGTCAGCAGGAGAACCTGGTGTTGTTGTTTTCAGCGTTCAGAAAACTTTCCCTCCCATAAATAAGCATTATAGACGTCGATGAATACGTCTGGTCTTGTCCTAATGGTTGCTTTGAGGGCTACATTTGGAACTACTTCCGGGCCAAGAGCTTTAGTAAACGCGATTTTACGAACGGTTTTTGATAATTCCTTATGGAAAATTGGTGGTGTCTGCAGAGACTGATCTGGTAAGCTGGGCATATGTAATTCCGATTGTTGCAGGAATAATGTTGGGACTATTCTGTCGAGGAGCTCTGGGCTAATTAGAGCTGCTTAGAACTGACCTCTCAGTCGCGTCATTGCCATACGGTAGGGTCTACCTCATGGATCACCTTACTACACAGGTTCTTCCAGCTACATCGCTTACTGACCTCGATGGTTTTATTCAGAGATCATCGGGTTTCGGCATATTGATCTCTGAATGCAGCAAAGGTGTTACGGCCCTATCACATTGTGCTCTTCTTCTAAAGTGAAGGCATTCTCAGCGCAGTTCTGCGATTTCTCCGTTCTACCAATAAGCAGGCTTATGTCAATTGACATTTAACTGCCTGGTCATTGACGCGTCGCATGCAGTATTGATAACTTACATCAACTTCAATGCTTTCTAGTTTGTTGAGCCTTCCACTTCAATGCTTGTTTTCATCATGACAGAAAACGCAGCTTGATCGAACGTACGAGGGTTCCAGGAGTGCTGTCTCATGTTACCAGGTGTTCTCGGTCCTTGAGAGCGTAATACTTCGAAAAAAATTGCATGATTTTCACTGTAAGGATAGCGGTCATTACCTTTCTGAGATGTCACTCGGAGACTTAGGTTTTCACTGTCGTTTGTTACATTAATATAATGTATATTTCCATTGTTTTCAAAGTATCCAAGAGGTATTCGTCTCCTCAGTTTGTCGATCTGCTACCCAAATTTGTGGCCCACACATTAAAATCTTTTCGAAAAATATTTGGCAATTCTTGAACGCTACAGATATGAATATCTCCTGCCTTAATCCACACTAATATTTCGTCCAGGATCTCGAGTTCTCGATATTCCGGTATTGCTCACACAGGATAGCGACATCAATCCTTTCCTTTCGTAAGGTTTGCCAGAAAAGGTCTTTGGCTACCTCGCAGTGTGATATGCGCGTAACCGAAATTTCTATTTTAATGAATGAAAATCGTTTAACTTATAATAAAGATTAAACACATATCTGTTTTAAGAAGTTATAATTAATTAATTGTAAAATATAATTAATACATATCATTCGATTATTTAACTTTAATTCATAAAAACAATTGTACAGCGAAATTTCCCGAAAGTTTTAGCGGTTAAACTCGCGAGCTTCGATTCTGCAAATTCGGTAGACTCACTACTTCCGCGAATCGTTACGAAGCTTGCCAGCGCGCTCTACCACGCGCGAATAACCAATCCACGCGCTGCGCCTACTCGCGGTCAGAAATCTATACCTCAGATTCGTGAACCGAACAGCCCTTCTCAGTTGTTTTCTAGTGGCGTTCACTAGTACTAGAAGATCTTCGTGACCAGCGGCGTTTTACCAGTGCTTCCAGGATTCCATCCTATAGCAGCTACCGGGTTGTTCCCGGAGACGAAACAGTGGTGCTGAATGGCAGACGACTCTTCGACAATATCATTTTGAATAAAGTGGACGTTTAATTTTTTCTTTTCCTTCCTGATCTCTTGTCTTTAGGTCCGATTGATGAGCGACAGCTTCCCGAAAACCTCATATTAATTTTATTTTTTTGTTTTGATAATCAGAGTGTTAGGTGTCAAACACGGCGACGAACGATTTAGAATCGCGATCGCCCACGAAGGCGTACATAAAGTCGATCAAGCGGCAGTTAGCGAGACAACGCGCGCGACAACAACGACTCGAAGAAGTCATAGAGGTGCATGATCGTCAGCTCGAACGCGATATAGACGAATATCTGAAAAAACTCGAGGTATCAAACCGCAGGATTTCAAGTTCGCCATCGAACATTTAAATTCGATTTAAGAACATTCCCTTTGACCCCGCGGGTCAAAGCGAATACGTCAGCTACGGTTGCCGAACTACGTGTCGAAACCTCTTCGCCGACGAACACGGTCCGCGTACCAACCCGCCCGCGAAAACTGGAAATAAAACGCCACCTAAAATTCCAGCCGGTAAACTTTGATAAATAATTTTTTATTCTGTGAAGCTTTTTGTGTCCATATTAAAATGTAATTGAAATAGTATTACTTGCAGAATTTTTCATTTCGATTATCGCCATAAGTAAAATTGTTGTAATCGTGCATGCATCACATCCAAATAACCAAGCAATTCAAAAATTCAAATAAATTATGTGTAATTAACACTGCACAAAAACATGTTTTCCTAAATATAATATTTGAAGAGATTTTCTTTTTAAATATTTTATAATAAATTAATTATTTTTTATTTTTGTAGAAACAACTCTACCCAGGCAAAGGATTCGGAATAAAAATAACCAAAGCTTTCGAAAAAAATAAATTCATCGTATGCTACAATGGTGATCTTATTTCGAATAAAGAAGCAGAGAGAAGGGAAGCAGTTTATGAAAACAATCCTGATAAAGGATGTTTTTGGTTTTATTTTAAACATGACGGGAAAACATATAGGTATGATTATTCAATCTATATCAGATGTATAAGTATGAAGTATTTGTAATATGTAGAGTGCAATATTTTATCAATTAAAAATAAAAAAAATCATACATTATTAAATAAAATACACAAGATAATAAATCAAATAGGTTATAATCATTATTTAATCTAAAAATTCATTCGTAAATCTATTTACAATTGAATCTAGCATTGACAGTACGAAAGATTCTCCAAACTTTGGACGGCTGCTGAATCATTCATTCGAAGAAAATGTTAAACCACAAATAAAAATGATAAAGAATCAAGTTATAGCTAAACGAAATATAGTTTTAAGAGAGGAGCTCTTGTATGACTATGGGGACAAAAGACAGGAAGTACGAGTATCTATACCCTGGCTGAAAAGAAGTATAATAATTAGTGGTATGAAAATTAAGTTGAATTAAAATAAATTTATCATATTTTCAAGATAAATGCGTTTTTAAAACTATATAGAAAATGTATTTAAAATCAGTTATACAAAAGAAAGTGTGTGTGTGTGTGTATAATAATCGTCGTTTATTGTCTTAGAAACTTTTAATTTCTATGTTTACACGATAACTTCATAATGTTTTATAATTCACTCAGTAATTTCGAGAATGTCTTTTCGGTGATTTTCACTGATACATTAATTTTTCGTTGCTATATTACATATTGATACACATTATAATGAATTAATAATGAATTGCTGAATATATTTGTTAGTTTTCTTTTTTTCAAATAAATATAGCCGAAAAAGATTGAATTTAAAGCTCATCGTTATTCAAAAAATTTTAGATAAACTTTTAAAACTAACAATGTAATAGATAATTATTTTTTATTTTATCGATTTATTAAGCTCATTCCAAGTTGTTATAAAATGCTTGTGCATTATGTTACGAATTAATTTTACAATCATAATAGTTGATTATTTAAAAAATTTCAACTTATTTCGTTATAATTTTTTCATAATAATGTATTAAATCTTTATATATATTATATAGAACAGAATGTTCGCTATTTTGGAATTAGGTTTCAATGCCAATTTTCATTTATGACAAGTCATTATTATTATAATACTTATATGCTGGAAAACGGAAAGAAGATTCCATATTAATCATGTTTTAAATGATTAAGCATTCTCGCATTATATATATTGTTATAAAAGTCTCAGAGAGTCTAACAGCCAAATGATGTAAAGATTGTGTACTCTCTTGTAATAATTGAGATTAGACTAATTAATAATTATAACCCGTAAGAGATTAAATTTACATATAAATACATTTTTTTTAAATTAAATCTTATTGTTTGGGATCCGATCGACAGATTTGTAATTTTTACCGGTATATAATTCCCCGCTTTTCCGTTTCTCTCTTCGGTCCCCGCACCGCACTATGACAGGCTGCGCGCGAAAGCGGCACACTGGTATTGCTCAATTTTGAGCATTTGCTTGCAGTCGCTGTCAAATTTAGTGCCGTTTTGGGCCTTCGTAGCGCCGGAGGCATATTCGCTCGGCTGTCTCATAAAGTGACAGTTCGTCACACGTGATGACCAAGTTTGGCTATATGAGCCACTCGAGCTTTAACTAGCTCGCAATTTGGTAATTAGGTTTGGACATTTTCAGAGCCTTTTTCAACCCACCTATATCCTCCACATTTTGTGGCAACCTTTTCCTATTTCCTTTCAAGGTTTGAGATTGTCTGGCTTGACTGGAAATTTCACCTTATCTCGCACCACCGTGGATTTCATAGCGTCCGGCGTTCCTTCATTCATTTAGCGAGGAAGGTTTTATTTAAAATTTGATAAACTATATATTTTTGTGCAATTTTAATTATTTAAATTATATTGTGTTGTCTGCCGTGGGAGCAACTCCCTGGCTTGTATCATTTACACGTGGTTGAAGTGTCGTTGATACACGACCTCCTACGACCGTTAAATAATTCAAACTTTCAAAATTAAAATTAAATTCGCACTACTAACGTGTTTCTTTTGATTTGAGCCGTCCTTGTTTACTGCACCGGTCGGACATCGGTGTTTCTCAAGCTCGTAGGCTGAATTCAAATTTGATATAATTTGGAGAATTTTTCTTCATTTTATTTCCTTTTCAGCGTTATCTGTTATCAGAGCGATAGCTGATTTTAATTTCGGAATTTTCGTGTCCGATTATTTTTTGACGTTTGTATACGTCTTTGTCTTTCGTATCGAAAGACCATATTTGCGATTCTTTCTATTACATTAATTTCATCATTTCCGCGTTAGTCGGCCGTCAATTCTGGTAGCAGAATTTGTTTCGTCGCTTTATATTTAACAAAATTGTTAACAATAAATTGTAAATTGTTATAAACAATTTTTTTGGTTGAAAATTTTTTAAATATAAAATTTATATTGGTCCTTCGAATTACGTTGTATTTCCCCCACGCATTTCTATTAATTATTTGTGCAACAATCATATTAACCTTAAGTAGTTTAATAATATTCATATATATAAATATCAAATCGACTTAAAAGTTGCCTAAAAATGATACATAAGAATTAACGTACTTGAAAAGTACTTGCGGGATCACAGCAGATTATGCAGCACGTGTAAATTGATACTTCTCCGTGAATCGTATTTTTTATGGTAAATTAAAATTATAAGAGGAATCCTGGCAGTGTCTTGAGGATTGATTATTACTAGAAATTTGTATTTTAAGAAAGGTTTACATTGTTTACTGCAGAGGTTCATTAAATTGCTCCCATTGGTTGTTATAACAACTTTCACCTACATTTATTTTAGAATAATAATACTTGAATAGTATCATACATGAATAGTATACTTGTATATAATAAGCTTAAATAATAAGATTTTCATTATGAACATTTAATAGTACTTGAAAAATTGTATCGACCATCTTTTGTCCACAATATGAAAGTAATTGGTATATCTTTAAAGCTTTAGGAGACCATGACAATTTAAATAAATTCAATGAGGAATGTTTTTGCATGTTGTATTTTGGCTTAATTACAAAAAATTATAGATTTATCAACATAAAAATAAAAGCACAGAAATACTCAAGAAAATGGTAATCAATATTTTGATAATTGGAATTATGAGAGACAACACTTAAAATTTAGAAGCAGATATATTTATATTGATTATTATGAAAACAAATAATTAAAATTTAAATTTGTATAGTAGATGATACATTTTTTAACTAAATGAACTATGTATAGAGTATTATACTTCATTTTGTATTACAGTTAGATTTATGAACAATTTATTTTTGTGAAATTATATTATTTAAATGAAACCACTTATATGACTTCAATAAAACAGAAGAAGTGCTATGTATAACTTGTAATTTTTTCACCAATATGTTATTAATCTAGCATGTATATGCCACAAATTAAGCCATATATAAATCGCACATAGGAAGTGTCGTATGTGCACTCTATATCATTTGTATTGAAACAGATTTCAATACATTCAATTAAATTCTGAAATTATATTTAAATTATTGTATTTGTATTTATATTACGCAATTATCTTGAAAACTACTTACGATTGCGATGTTTTTTTCGAATGAATGTATTATTAAACATTGACAGCGTTATAAGATATATTATAATCAGATAGATTTATGTCAAAGATATAAATTTTTCTTTTACATAAGGCGAACCTAATAAATTACCTAATAATGAAAAAGAAATAAACTGTAATCATAAATTTGGTACATTTCCATTATTGTATTAATTTCATCGAGGTTATTATGAAGAAGGAAGATGCCAGAACTGAACGTTACGAAAAATGATGTAACAAATTCTACAAAACCAGTGTTGGTAAATTACTACTTATCTATTGATGGAAAACCGAATATAAGCAAAAGTGGTAGTAAATGTCATAATAATAACTATGAAAACTCAATGGAACATGATGAATTTAGTGATATACTTAGCGTATCTGAATACATTAAAACAAATATGTCTGAAGATGTCTAGGGTGAATTGAATGTTTACAATTTTAATGATCGCTCTATGATACAAGATGTTGATATAGGGAATGAACAAGTAACTATAGATATCACAAATAATAAAAAACCCGAGTTTCAGAGAAAATCAGTAGATTTTGAATTGGATTTGTCCAAGGAATTGCATACGAATATTACTATTAGTACTGGAGTCACTAATGGTAAAGAAATCACAACTATTACAGATGTAACTGAAGGTGCATGCGAATCCGTTTCTTTTAGTAGTGATAACACGTATGAGCCCAAACAACCTCTATCATCTATTGGAATTTCTGAAAATGAATAGAAGAAAATATAGATACTAGTACAAATATCAGATTTGGAAAGTCGAAACTGAATATGATGGTTGCTCAATCATCTAACGAATTGAAAAGATATCCGTGCCTTTACTCTCAGGAGTTAGTAACAAAATTAGACATCTCGAAACAGTCCAAAAAATCAACCAGACGGTAATAAATTTTGTGTTCTCGAAAAAAAATCAACAGAAAGACAAAATATTATAACTATTATGAGGAATCAAGGAATTTTAATTCATAATACTACATCTGACAGTAATTTAATGATCACAGCTAGACGTCAACGATAAGATAAAAATGAAAGATAAGCTATAGATTATGTACATTGTCATCTTTGCAAAGGCAGTTATGTTAAAGCAAATATTAGACACCACAAATATATTGCCAACATTTCAGAAACAGAAAACAGTGATAAAAAACAACTGAAACGCGGTCCATCACGCATAATTCAATGAGGTCGTATAGAATGCCGCATGAATGAAAAAGCATCTAAGCTACTACGCCTTCGAGTAATACTTTACATGAGAGATGATGGAATTACAGCAAATGCTATCCATGATACGGCCATAATTTATTATGAAAATTTCTTGTGCGAAAAACTTCAGAAGCATCAAATGAAAAATATGGTCAGCGCCAAATTCTTAATTCTTGGCGCGTTTGCTAATTAAAGCTAGAGAATTAGATGAGACTGTCACAGATTTTACGTCGTTACTTCGGATACAGAAATACCCGATTTTTGAGGAAGCTATTTTTTTCGTCAGTGGATATGATGAATTACAAAAACATTTCGAGCATTGTGCCAACATGACTCACATCGGAACTATGTTCTGTCAAGTGGGCGAGCAGCTGAAAGTGAAATATGCGATTGCACAAGATCAAGCTCAGACGACGCAAATTGACTTATTTTTTAATTTCTTTAATAGATGTTTTTTCAGCAAAATAAGTAAATTAACGCAAGAGCAATATGCTCAGAATCGACGCCATAAAGAAGACGAGGAACTTCCTTTACCTGAAGATATCGAGAAATTAAATAAGCATTTAAAATCGGTCGCGGAAAAAAATGTTGCAGAATTAAAGCCTAGTTTTTCTAAAGAACTGTGGACAGAATTAGTCCAAGCTATTGCAATATGTATCGAAGTATTTAATAGAAAACGATCCGGTGAAGTGCAAACAGTCAATGTAAATGATATTCAGCAGTCTATAAAATAAATGTGTTTAGAAAATGATGAATTGACAAACGAAGGAAAACACACCCAAATGGTGCGTTTCGTCATTTGGGGCAAAAAAGGCCGAAATGTTTGAATCATAATACGTTCGGATGTAATAGAATGGATAAAAACTGTCTTAAAGTATCGCTCAGAAACTAAAGTCACCCAGAAAAATAGATACGTATTTGGACTGTATCACTTTTCTGACGATACTCGTTGTGTCGATATCTGTAAAGCATATACGAAATTTGCCAAAGCTTGTCGTTCAAAGAAACAACATTTGTTGATGAGGACGAAACTAAGAAAACAATTCGCTGCCGAGTGCAGAAAATTGAATCTTCGAGACGACCAGTCAAGAATTGGCCAACTATTTTGGACATCATAAAGATATTCATGTAGGATACTATCGAAAAGATGCTGCAACTGCTGGACTTGATAACTTTGGACATGTTCTGCTTAATTTGGAGAAAAGACGAGTATCTATTACTCCAAAATCAAATGGGATGGAAAACATCCCAACCAAATATTTCAACATTTTTCAAATTCAGATATTTAAAATTGTTTTTTGCAGAAACTCCGAATATTGTAAGAAAAGAAACAGGTTCGATAGGCCAAAAAAATGTCACTGGATAAAGGACAAAATAAAACATCAAAAGCTAAACGATATAAAAGAGTTTTATCCAACAGCGATTCTACGAGTGACAGTGAAAGATCATCGATTGAAAATTATTAGATAAATAATGTAGCAGATGGCACAGATGATAATGGAAATAATGCTTTAAATGAAAGTAAAGGTATTGCAAATCGATGTAAGTAGACCTTATTTAATTAAACTTCTCTCTGCCCAAAAAAGTATATTTTGAAACAAAAGCTCGTAAAAAGATGCGAGTAGAAAGGACTAATATGGCAAGATTTTGAGAGCTTACAGTTTTGTGTGCTGTGAAGTGACTATAAATAAAGCAAATCTAAAAATTATTTTCCGAACTAATTTTGACTCTCACAAACATCTCCTCAAAGTATTAATTCAAAATTCCAACCCCAAGGATGTTTTCTGGTGAAAGTTCGTTGAGGACTAATATGGCGAGATTTTGAGCGCTTACATTTTCATGTTCAGTAACGCAATTAATCATTTAAAACGTTTATAAAACATTCGCTGGATTAAAATCAAGCTTTAAAAAGAATCTCTTGACTTTAAAAACCGAAAGTCCAACTCTAAGCTGGTTAACGAGTGACAGCCTCTTAGCAAAAGCCTTTTTAAGTTAAAAACCGAAAGTTGATCCTCGGGGGGATTAACTAATGATAATTCATAATACTTTGGAATCGGCTGCTTTCTGATGGACGAGGTTGCCGAAACCTTGAATTTTTTTTATGTAATATTTGTCAGCTTTAGTAGGTTCGTGTTTCAATTTCTGTAGGGCTTTCAATTATATCTTTTACAACTGTTTATCGCCGTTTTTATTCTGGTATATCAATTGGAATATACTGTTCCTTCCTCTCCTCGTTTCTTCGAGCTTAAGACCGACATTGGCCGATCTTAAGCCCGGCCGAGGGCTAATTATTTCACGGTACACGAAAATGTAAGCGCAAAAAATTTCGCCATATTAGGCCTGTAGGTACTTCCACCAGAAAACACGTCTAAAGTCAAAATTTCGATTTAAAACTTTCAGGGAATGTTTTCAAGGGTCAAAACTAGTCCGGAAAATGGTTTTCAGATTTTTTTTATTATTAGTCACTTCAAAGCATACAAAAATGTAAATGCTAAATATTTCGCCATATTAGTTCTTTACGCTTTTTCACCAGAAACCACCCTTAGGATGAAGATTTCGAATTAAACCTTTTAGGAGATGTTTTTCAGGGTCAAAACTAGTCCGGAAAATGTTTATCAGATTTTTCTCTATTGTTAGTCATTTCACAACAAACAAAAGTGTAAGCGCTCAAAATCTCGCCTAATTAGGCCTTTACGCACTTTTACCAGAAGCTACCCTTGAGGTTGGAATTTCGAATTAAATCTTTTAGGGTATCTTTGTGAGACTTAAAACCAGTCCGAAAAATAATTTTTAGATTCTTTTTATTATTAGTTATTTCACAGCCCACGAAAGTGTAAGCGCTCAAAATCTCGCCATATTAGTCCTCCACGCACTTTCACCAGAAACCACCCTTAGGGTCAAGATTTCGAATTAAAACCTTTAGGAGATGTTTCTGAGGGTCAAAACTAGTCCGGGAAATGTTTTTCAGATTTTGTTTATTGTTAGTCACTTGACAGCCCACGAAAATGTAAGAGCTCAAATTTTTGCCATATTAGTCCTTTACGCACATTTACCAGAAACCATCCTTAGGGTTGAGATTTCGAATTAAAACTTTCAGGGGATGTTTGTAAGACTCAAAACTAGTCCAGAATAATAATTTTATTCAATTATGAAAAAAAAGTTTGTGTGCTGAGCACGTGCTGAACTTCAGCCATATAAAATATTTTTATTATTACTTTGATACAAAATATTAAGGAACTACTTGAAATATTTCTATACGTTAAATTCTATGTAATACTAAATTTAATTCTAGCTTCTTTTTCATGCAGTTTGTAAGTGAAATCATCTTTTGTTAGATAATATAATATAGAACTTTCAAAGGATTTAAACATTGTGTGAAAAAAAGAAAACACTTAATAATTCACTGCGTCTCTTTAGTATTAGCTACATTTATTAAGTGTTGAGCTGTTTAATAAGAATTGTTTTAGATGTATTCGATATAATTTAAACTAGATATAATTTTTTTTTTCTTTTTTTTGGGAAATCTGAATTAATTATTATATTTTTTTAACAAAAGTATGATTTGCAATTATTTTTAGTGCACTTCTAGAAAATTTGAATCATTTAATCTCAAAAGCATGTAGTTAAATATGTATTGACAAAAATTGTCAATATCTATCTACTTATCACCAATATGGATACATTAAAAATTGTTTTTTCATTGTCACTATTCATTCATTCGTTTACTACATATTAATTCAGTAATTCTACTTAATTTTTAGGAAAAAAATGGACCAATGACCAAGTTAAAGCTATGGAATAATTATTTGCAAGTCCCTCCGTGGAAGGAAGAAATAAAAGTGCGAAAATAAAAGCATTGTTGAAGACGAATTTATTTCATGATCGTAAACCAAGTCAAACTCGATCTTGGATCCAGTGTTATCATTTAAAGTAGAAAAGCACGGTATCGAAATAACATGTTCACACATATAAATGTCTCATGTTAACACGTGGTTAACTATTATTTCATATCATAATGGCAAAACATCGATTATACACATTTATAGTTCTGATGACTCTCCAGATTTTTATTTTAATTTTTAAAGATTAGTTTACTTTTATTATATATATCTTAAGCCTTACATTCGTTATTTTAATTACTTTAAATAAGATTACAAAACAGTAAAACAAATTCACAAATTTACTACTATGCATAATTAAAATAAGTATGTTGAAAAACGAATGAACTATGAATTCCTCGAAATCTCGTTCTATGAAATCTAATGATTTATTTATAAGGAAATTATAAATTCCATTAAGACATCTAAATTGTTATTGTAAAATTTCTTGAATTTAAAATATATGTTAACAAATTTTCTAGTTGACTAAAAGATTATATTTGTTATTAACAAAAAATACAGATTCTAGATTTCGTTGTTTTATCATTACGTTAGTTAAAGATTTCAACTTGTAAGAAAAAACTTTCCGATCGTAAATCATTTATATTAAGTAATTTAAAAAAGAAAGTTAACTGAAAAATTATTTTTTACGAAAAACAATTAATCTGTGCAAAATTTTATGAAAATGAATGTTAAGCTATAATTTCATATATACATACATAAAATACTGCCTCTTTCATTACTTTTGTTTTATTATGAATTATTTTTGGTCTAACATAATTTTCTGATTAAACATTTTCATAAGATTTTTCATGAATTATCTAACTTTTGAGTATTGACAATCCTTTTGATTATGTTATATGAATTAAGTACTTCATTGGCTACATAGGAGACACCTTGTTTCGATATTTTTTTTGGTATTACTCTGGAAAAATTGAAATCAAAACATGACACTTGAAAAATTCGATAGTATGTATTATAAAATCTTATTAAAGTAGCAATTATTTATAATATATTATTCAATACCCAAAAGTTAATAACTTTTTTTTTATTTCAAGAGTTTATATTTAAATCTAAATTATAAAAATGAGTTAACGTGATTGTAAATCTATGCAAAAACATGTCAAATTGTATCAAGAGTATAATTTTTTTTTATATTTTGTATTGATACTGTAACAAACATTAAAATTATATAACAGTTCATTATAAGAGCTCACTATTCAAAACCATATAGATTTAAATCAACTTATATCCAACGTGTTTTCATAAATTAAAATTTTATTCAAAGTTGAATTATATTAGAAATGAATATAATGTTTTTATCAATCTAGCTATTTTGGAGTTTAAATTCTCAAACTATATTGAATTGATCATTAACAATTAAAATTGCATTTTATTTCATAGTCACCTTTTTTCTCTTTTTATGAGAGATCACGTTTTCTGTATTTGTTAACTATTTACGAATACAGCTCGGACTTGATCTTTGACTCGTGTAGCCAACTTCACTCTGGTTAATAATCACAGGCAGTAAGATATATTACTATCATTTTTATGTTTTGAATGTCAAGTATTTTGGACGTCGAGTTTCAAAAAATAGCTTTAACCCCAATCTTGTAACCCAATCACTTTATGGTACTTTAGAGGGGGAAGCCTGAAAAACTCGGGTCTACTTTCGTGCTTTGAAATCGATTTAAAATATACTAAAGATCATATACCATAAAGAAATTTTTACACAATAAAATTTAATTAGGATTTTAATAAAACAAGTCTATTTAAAAACTAATGCTTTGATTTTTAAGTAGTATTATGGAATCACGTCTTATGAAATGTCAGTATAAGAGTCTTTTATGGAATTTTCAATTATTATGATTATCATAATACGCGTGTTGCATACATATATCAGCAATATGATACGCATATTTAAGAAATACATTGTTTTGAAGATAACAAAATATTAAAGTTTTTAAAATACTAAGACTTTCAGAATTTTTTAACTATTAAAATTTTATAACCTCTGCGTAGATTGTAAACTTATTTATTTCATAATGGATTTGTAAGGAAAACAAGATTTTTTATTTATTCCATATCCAACAATATAAAGAAGAAATATTTCCATAAAAAGTAGACGAAAAATGAATTTTAAACAGAATATAATTCGCTATAGCTGATAACATAGAAATAGTCGTTGTTTGATTTTTTTCCGTGTATTTGTCATTTTTTCACAACAAAAATATTCTCAAAATTTCATGGATCACATAAAAAGTTTTGGTCTAATACTATAAAATTCCGAATAACCTTAAAATATTTGAATGTTGCCAATCTGCATTTTTAGATACCTTCTATATATGTATGAATATTTTTTAACAATAATTAAAATTGGTAAAAGACTACTATTTCAACAACGTTATTCTCTTAATTAATGTGGAGTTTCATTTAGCAACAGTGTCTAAGATCTCATAAAACCCAACAGTTAGATGTATGGTTGTTATAAAGACATGACTTTGAAAACACCACATGTTATACAAGTGAGACCTTAAAAACACCTTTTGATTCAGACATTTTATGTCTTTGCTTGTCGAATGGCGTTTTAGAGTACAACGACTCTAAAAATAACATGCCTTTGGAATTAAATTTTTTTCATAGCATATACAATTTTAAATTAACAGCTAAATGAAGACCTTATACACTCCAGTTAAAAGATACAGGGTGTCTCAAAAGTCCCGTAACGGGAAATAAAAAACACGTGTCTAATATTTTCCGAAAATCTATTCAATGATACCAAACTCGACCCCCTGAGGGTGGGGGTGGGGGCCACTTTAAATTTTCAAATGGGAACCCCCATTGCAGATTCGGATTCCTTGCATCAAATTACGTAACCTTTGTTTGAAACGTTTTTGCAAATTTTTAATAAAAAAATGCTGAAATTTTGAAAATTAAAATTTCCCCCCCCCCCCCCCCCCCAAAAAAAAGGATTTTGTCAAAATCAAACTCCTTTAATGGTTTTTGTTTCATTAGACCTTAATACAGTTTTGAGCTGTAAACCTCCATTTCGAAGCGAAAATGTATCACTCCAACAGCTCGAGCAGTGATTTTGAATCAACGAAAACATTATCAAAGTTTTAAAATTATTATTTATTATTGTTTAAAGCTTCGTGAAAGTAAAAAAAATGTAGGTAAAGCGTCAAATTTTCCATATAAGGTCGCAAGTGAGATTTTAACTTTTTTATTTTCTTGGTGAGGTGTAACCTCCAAGCAATTGTACTTATTTTAATGATTGTATTATATTTTAATTTTCGATTTCAGATGACTCTGCAAACCGGTATCTTGTATCCCGTTTTGCTGTGAAGTACATAAGCACTTGAGCGCTCCATAGTATAACTATATGTATATTAATCCTTTTCTATACAAAAATTGTGAATAAAGTTTAAGATATAATAAATAACATGAAAAAATTGAAATAAAAATCTTTTTATTCGACCCCGCAAAAATGATTGAAAAACAATGATTTTTAGATTAAAAATTCGGGAACCTCTGTTAAAATATTATTTGTATTAAAAAATGATCCTTTATGTTTTTATTCTTAGAAAATAACAGTTGCTATTTAAGCAGAAGGAGTGAATATATAATAAAAAAATCAGCTTTAATCTAAAGTATAACAATATTTTTTAATAAAAGAATAATCTCATTTAAAAATGAAAAATCATTGCCTTTATTAGAAACGTCAGTACTACATTACATGATACAAAAATATATCAAATTTGTGAGAAGGTGAAAATATTTCGAAATATTCAAGATTAGTATTTAATAATCATTTTATAATCTGATTAGAGTAGCCTATTTTTATGAGTCGTAAGGTTAAGAAAATTCCTATGGATCAAAATTTAGCATATCTACATTATATAATACGTGTACGTGCCTGCAGTCGCTGTCAAATTCAGTGCCGATTCTAGCTTCCGCCGCGCCGGAGGCATACTTTTCGCAGTTTTGTACGTGACAATTGCTCTTTTATGAAGAATACTTATGACTACATGAGCTATTTCGGATCGTTCGTACTCTATTCAGAGTATATTGGATAGGCATTTTCAGGGCCTTTTCAAGTCACCTTATCATCTATTGCCACATTTCGTGGCAATCTTTCCGAATTATCCTTTTAAGACTTGAGATTGTCCGGCCTGGCCGGAAATCTCCGTTTAGAAGGAAAAGAGTTCAATTTAACATCTATTTAAACAACTCCTTGGCTTGTACAAATTGCATGTGATTGTAGTGTCGTTAACACGACCTCCCACGACCGATAAAAATTTAAACTTTCGAAATTAAATTTAATTTCGCACGATTCGTGTGATGAATTTTAATTTTACCTGTCCTCGTTTGCTGCGCCGGTCGAATATCGGTACTTCTCGAATTCGTAGGCTGAATTAAAAATAAATATAATTTAGAGCATTTTCTTCCATTTTATTTTCTTATTTGTGTTATCAGCGCGTCAGCGGATTCTAATTTCGGAATTTTGTATCCGATTATTTTTGACGTTTATATAACTTTATATAAACGTCATAACCAGCACATTACATTCATTTAATTTGTTAAAGAAAAACTAAAAACTGCTATAAACAAATATTGTATTAAACTTTTGAATACAAAATTTATATTGATCCTTTGAATTTCATTGTGTTTCGCACAGTATATAAGTTTTATATCAGAACTCTTAACAATTGAATATAAATAATTCTAATTATAAGAAAAACTAAAAGACAATTTGTTTATGTCATTATTAATATTTCTAAGGATGTACAAAAAGAAGTGTAATAAAAAATACATCAACATCGAATTAAAATTTTTGTTAAAAGACAGTGCACGAGTATATAAACTTAGTTATTAAAGTCGTAAATCGATCATTTATAATTTATAATTTTTTCTACGTTAAAAATTGTGTTCGTCCTCATGATATCCATACAATAAATAATATATTGAATATTTATGATAATATTTATTCGT
>JABFQD010001695.1:0-17428 GCA_022817045.1 Psix sp. ZL-2020 | reverse complement strand
GAATGAGAGTATTAACTTTCTAATAAAGTAAAATGATATTGCTTATTAGATATCAAATATTTAATTTGATGGTATATTTAAGTAAAGTATACCCGCGTGTATTAAATATCGATATGAAATATGTGGGTAGTTAAATACTTGAAATATTTCGAAAATGGACTATTTAATGAAAATAATTTGGATAAAATCATTTTTCAGTATTAATTTTAAAATTATTATTGATTAGTTAAACATTTTTTCAATATTATAAATAATAATTTCCCATCGACATTTTTTGAGCTATGAAGAAAATTTCCAAAATTAAAAAAAATATGAATCTACCATGATTTTGTATGTTCATTAAATATACGTAAAAGATATACTAAAAGTATGCTAGTTTGTGAATTATTATCGAACGAAGGCATATAAAAGAAAGTGTTCGGCACCTTTTAACATAACTTATTATATAGAACTGTCTGCATAACATTCGAAGACTAAAAATCGATTTCAGGAGTAGCTCGCGTAATGCATGAATGCACTACCAGCATGTGATAATTTTGACATCACTGAGGCTTCAATAACTCAGTATCGATATCGCGAGGCAAAGTTTCAAATTTTAATTCCGATTCGTTCAAATTGAAAAATACTTTTGCTTTATACCACTGTACATAGAGATATTTAAATTAGTTTTTTCTTATGACAGCGCATGTAAACTCTGATGCGTGTTGTAACACAGGGGCGTAACAATACAGGAATACATTTGCGGGGGTGGCTTTTTATATGGATATATATTTCACGTTGTATGCTAATTTCATGAACGAGCAAAAGTTCGAACGTTTTCAATATATTACACCCTTTTCGTCTGCGTTCATTGTATCAAAAAGAAGTTATGAAAATTTAATTGATTCTTATATATGATTCTCAAATGATTCATATTTCTGTCTCTTTATTAGATGATTCTGAAGTAATATTTAGAACTTACGTAACGCGTCGCCTCATCAACATTAGCTTTTCACATCGATTTTGTTGTTACATGGAACGATTTTCTATTCTTGATATTATTCCCTGAACATTACCTTTTTATTGATTCAATGGCTGAATAATTAATATTTTAATTATGTTCCGTGAATCGACTATGAACGTATTCGCGGCACTTTAATCGTTGCAAAGCTTGTTTTGCGATCGAGCATTGAAATTGGTTGTTTCCTTTCGGCAAATGTAGGTGACAATGTTATAAATGTTACAAAGTATTTATACGTGTATATTCAGCTAAGTTTACTATATCGTTTATGCTAAACGCGCGCTAAGCGGTTTATGGTTATATGCGTTTATAAAAATTGCAGCTTTATCTTTATTTATGTCTTTCTTATAAGAGAATAATTCTTTTTGAAGTGACGACTGTCTTGATTTACGTATCAAATTATATTGTATGTGCAACGATAAAATATATTATATGCAGAGATTTCAGTGGAAAAATTTTCAGTTGAAAAACCGATAGAAAAGTTAATGCAAAGAAGGTATAAATACTTGTTGAAATACTTATTGTTTCGCTTATTTGAATTGAAACGCAAGATATATAAAATAGGAGAAAAAATGTCGACGCCGCGGAACCATTAGTGTTAACTATTTGTAAGGACCGTATGGCATTTACGCTGCTTCGTGCGTATGCGCGACTGTTTTAAAAGCGCGTGTAAAAGAGCAACGCTGGTTACGTGAAACGCGTTGAACCTGGCTTTTTACATTAGGCTGTCGGGAATATCAGACACAAAGAGTCATAGTGTAGTTCAGACGAAACTTAAAAGTTCAACGATTTCGCATTCAACTGTTTTATTTCGAATTGAACATTCGCATTAACTATGTTTTAATATTTGAAGACGGATTTATCTGGAATGGACCGGGAAAAAGCTTTGCAAATATTTAGTTTCTGAAAAATCGATCGAGGAGACTGAAAGGCAGTAGTGCATTGGAAAACTAGAACATTCTTTCATTTTTATTTTACATGCATATCCGTAACTGCATTAAGTTCGGCAAAAATGTCAATTCACGGTATCAATTTGTCAAACGACAGTATATCGAAAAACTCGCGTTTCATGTAAAATCGCTGAAGTAAACGTGTTGCTGCATTTGAAGCAGAATTTATTATAATTGTTGGAGAAGACAGTTGAGTGTGCGAAGTTTGAATAAAAAATGAACAGAAGGATTTGAATTTCAAAAATGTTTTATTACATCACCATATGGAATAAGAAAGACAAAAAATGTACGGCGGCAGTTTAAAAAGTGTGACGTGATATTAGAAAATAGCTGTCATGAAATTGGTCTACACAAAGGAGCCGTATCCAATATTATTATAGCATTAATGTCACTGAAATGAAGCTAAAGCTAATAAAATCGAGTAGCTTTTAGTGTCAAAGTGGCAATTACGTTAAATTAATCGATCAATTAGAAATATGAGGTGAAAATGTTGCAGCGATGGACAGTCATCTAAGACGATGACAAGATTTTCCGGATTCCTTCAAGAGACTGATGTCAACCAACTGGTTAGTTGCTTCGATTAATTGATTCCCCAAGCGCTAATCTTTATATTCGTTCGACGCGCGCGACGCCTCAGCGCCAGGATAACGATTCTAACTTTAATCATGCTCGGCCTAACTTCATACAATTTTCAAATATCTGCGAAATTTACCCCAGTTAAATCGAGTTCATTTCACGCCGTCGCAAGTTTCAATCCAATCTGTAAGTCGAGGTTTCAATTTTTTTATTTAATCCTGTAATAATCATTCATAAACTCCACTAGAATTATGCAGAGCGGTAACAAATATAAAAATTACAAGTTCCATATAGCAGCGAGTCGACGAATTTGAAATAAACGATAAATTACTTTTTCATTTAGTAAAAGTAATTTGTTTTTCCTGAATAAACTACATATTCTGATTAATGAATTATTAACTTTTTCAGTTAATCAAGTCGGAATTAAATAAGTCCTCTTTTTACACATTTGTTCTTTGTGTAAAAACATTTTAACGGAAAATTGAATGACTGAATAAAATCGTATGTTGAAATATTCGTTAAATTGATATAAAAATGAAATACAATAAAAAGTGGGCAAAAATTGTTAGCAGATAATTATTTCATATTTCCAATATACTTAGAAGATTTAGCAGAATGTGGACGAAAGTGGAGCGATTGTCGTAAAAGATACAAGGATTCTGTCTGTAACAGAGTGGCTGCGTGAAACTCAGTGTCGAATCAATACCGTACAAGAAGCGGAATTTCCGTCTAGACCTAACGCTAGGGGAGTCGCGATACTTTCCTTTCAATGCATAGAGGAGACTAAATTCACAAATATTAGTATTCGTCTGTCTCTCGAAGAGGTTGCTTGCCAATATTTTATGCCAAGTAATCTTCAAACAATGCGAAATTCCTATCACCGGTCTCCCGGCGGCCACCATGTTTCACATGAACAAATAAAAGCTTCAGAAATTTCATAAAATACCGGGATAATGATCAAATTTCTAAATATGTATCGAAATAACATTTCTCGTCTTATTTTTGGCATTTGGATTTTGATAAAGGAAATGTTATAGTTAAAAAACGCAAAATTCCATCATATTAAGTAAAAAATGTAAATATTTGGTGAATAAAGTTTATTATACAAAATGATGAAAAGTCATTTTTTATTTCAATTGCGCGTATTTCATTTTTATTGTGTCACTAAAATTACCTTAGTTATTTATTATTTACAAATGATTGCTGCAAAGGATTTGAAAATATAAACTGTGAAACAGCAATAAAATAGTAATCTATTTTAATATGTTTGAATAACAGTATAATTTGAAAAGTCAAAAGGTTATGCCAGAGCCATAAAATACAACAATGAAATATGTCATATAAAAGAATGAAAAAAGATCACACAAATGTATGCATGAATAGTTTTCCATCAGAAATGAACGGCTCGTCGGGAATGAAAGGAAAATTCACAAGGGATGTGCTCGAAGGAACACTTTTTATCAGCTGGTGGCTGGAAGTAATGCCAGGCCACGTTAAACTTCTGATGATAACTTTATTTGTCGAATGTCATAAGAATACTACGAGTGTTCGTGCTTTTCCTCTCCCTGCGAATTTGTACTATTTTTCATCAATTCCTCCACTATCAGATTTTACGTGAATGGTCAAATTTTGACATAAAATTCATTCTTTCGCCATGTTTAACGGTCAAGCTTGAACGATTGTTACCGTGAAATGATAGGGTTCATATCCTGGTGACGCCGCTAGGAAAAAAAAAAAAGAAAAAAACGGAATCGGGAAAGAACGATCAATATGATGTCTTTCAGAAGCAACTTCTCTGGTTTGGTATAGACGAGTACACGCGAACTCGATTCGGTTTGTGAATTTCGTGGACAGCGCGAACGTTCACCGGAAACCACTTCCTGCCACAACTTTGCGAATTTTTCTTCGGTCTTCTGCTACGCGTCAAGCGAATTATTTCGCGATACTAAGTTCGTTCTAAATTGTAGAGAAACTTTTTTAATTTTCGTGAAAAAAGCAAAAAAACGGAATCATTGAATTAATTTGTTGCAAGAAATATCGATATAAAAAATAGTTTTTTTTTCTTGTCGTAAAATGATTGCAAATTAATTTGAATTTTGGCCTAAAAAGAACCGGCACATCAGCGCGATTCGAGATACGAACGATAAAAGGCGCGAGATTATTTCTCATTCAAAAAACGGTGTATCTTTACGAGACAATGGCGTCGCGTCTTTTTCTGAAATCTTACCTGCAGCTGTAGAAATCTTAAACGTGGCGGACAATGATTTTTCTCAGTGCCATAATGCCAGCCAGGAGATTTGTATTCAATAAGATTTCATTTGTACAATCGGTACTACTGTTTGAATATATTTTCCATAAAGACGATTGCGCACTTTTTTCATTGCTTAACAAAATTGTTTGTGTAACTTTTGTCAATGTGAAAATTTATATACGCGCGACCTGGATTAATTCATTTTTGGCTCTTTGGTTGGATTTTTAAACTTTTATTGAAACGTTCGTTTATTAAATCAGAGTAATGTAAACAGATTTGTTTATATTCTATCGTATTTGTTCGTTGAAGATAATAATTATTTGAAACTATTGCACATTTTAATACAATAGGTTTTTGACGATAGATTTATTATAGAGTTGAACGTATGACATTATTTGAAGAATGTATGTTACTATATATATAATTCGGTTGATTTGACTTTTACCATCAACGGGTATGCGTTCAAATTTTCTCGCTTGGCCACTTCCCACGTTTTGCTCATTCGACTTTCATTCTGTTATTAAAATCAAACAGAGTTTCCGCACCGTAGAACATTCCATGACTTTTTGATAAATTCTATTTCATATACTCAATGCAATTAATTGATCAACTTTGACTATTTTCATCATTGTTTTTGTAATAAAAATTAAAAGGTACAAATTTCAAATTGATGAATTCTGCCGAACGTTAAAAAAATTGTTTTCAATTTATACGTAAAACACATGTATGGTTTTTACCTTACAGAAAAAAAATTTAGTTTGATCAATTCTATACATGAAAAAATGATACCATTCAAATTTCATATGAATAAATTAATCATTTATTTTATTCAAATAATAATTATTTGTAGGAAGTTCTTCAACGAATAATACATTCACAAATGAACTCGAGGGGATATTATTACTGTGATGAAAAACAAATGAATGATTAAAGCAAAGTACTCATCAAGGCTATTTCGAATCTAAAGTTTCCATTTAGAAATCGATGAGCTGATGAAATGGGGAATTCGCACGACTCCATTGTGAGCTTGACTCCAATATGTTCGACGTTTAGCGTCACTTCATTATCGATTTTTGCTGGACAAAAATTTACCGCAAAATCATAGTCGAGCGAATCGAGACTTAAAATTGTTAATTAATTTCTCGAGCGTTTCTCGCGTTCGAAATTGACGCCGGATCGAGTCAAGTGGCTCGGCATTAGTCTCGTTATCATCAGTTCTGTCTCTGAATTTTACGCTTAATTGAAAATGTCACAAATCTAATTGAGCTTTATTGAATATGACAAACTATAAAAACGTAGTCGCGCTGCTGCGAATATTTTAGAATTGGAAATTCGGCAAACGGATGTATAGCTGTTATTGATGATTTTCGACGATCGATAGGTTGATTATTGTTAGATAAAGCATCGAGATATTCGAGTCACGCAATATGGAACATTTGAACGTCTTATTTGTGTGCTTTTAGGCACAGCGTATTGCAAAATCTGACGATACGAGTTGGAATAATAATAGATTCATGGCAAAGATAATATATCACAAGTTCAAATAACGCATGCGATCTCCATCTTGTCTCTTTAACATTACAGATTTCTGATGTTGACGCATTATAAAAGAGACACGGCTATTGTCTGAAAATGGGTCGAACCTTCGTTCCGATATGCCAGTTTCATTTACGAATAGATTTCATGTCTAGTGTTAATCATATTACAAGGCGATGTAACATAATTGATTAGTCTATAATAGCTTGCTTTCCGAACGTTATCTGTACCACGGGAAGCTTCACAGGATTCTTTTTTGTCTACCGAGTGTGAGACCACGATAAATAATGTAGTTATTGATTTTTATCAAATTAATCAGATACTCATTAGCGGCTTTTTATTTTCCATTATTTATTCTGTAGGTTTTTTGTACACAGGAATATATTTATGTTTATGAGAGTTGGAGAAGAACTTTCAAGTTTATTTTTCTTTCAGATTGTGTCACAATGTTAGATTAGGAAGCCGAAAAAATACGTTAATTCGATTCAAACAAATTTATAACTGAACTGTATCCTTGCTTATTATCACACAAATAGAAAAGAATGGAATTTTTTTCGAAACTAATTATTAAAGTTTCTCTACTTTTTTTTTATAAAAAGAAAAAAGTCATGGTAAATAGTAAAAAAAATTGAATCATAAAATTCAAAGTTGATTGATGTTTAAAATCTTTGATATCTAAGTAGTTTGAATTAATATTTGAATTAAAATTTCTGAATTCTTAATTACAATTTTTTAACGCTATATATATGTTAGCTCGTTTAATGCATCATATATTTGTTAGAAATTGCGATGAAAATGTGATAAATAGTATGTTTATGATTAATGTATAATTTATATGCGTGCAGTTTTATTTAACAAACATTACACATTACTTCTTTTGTATGTTTTTTATAAACTTTATTTTTGACTACATTTTTTAGTAAAACAAATATAGTAATATATTGTTTTTACTGTTTACTAAATTGTCTTGTCTAGATAAAAAATAAAATGAAAAAAAATTCTTTATAGAGTGATTCTTTTTGTATAATTGATCAATATATATATATATATATATATACCAAGATATGAATATATATTAAGATATGATCAATATTTAAGCATATTCATTGCGAAATTGAAGCTAAGAATACATTTATTACACGACTAATTATGCCATCATTCATTATTTAAAATAACATCGATTTTTTTAATCCATTTTTTCATCGGAATATGTTTTTCCCGTTTTTTTCTTTTTAATTTCATCCATAAATTTTATAACAGATTTGAAATATTTATTGAAAAACTGCATTTCTAAAATTTAAGGGTTTTGGATTACAGTTAAGTTGTTTATAAACTGAAATATATTAATTATGTTTATGTACGTAAGTTCCTATTCTTTGTAATTGTAAAGAAACGAATAAAAGACAATTTATTCATTAGGTATTAGTAAAATTGAAGCAAACAACGCAAACGTTAGGTTAAAAACCAATTTATTCTAAAATGGAAAACAAAGAAACAAACTTAAGCGAACTCAATATTCTGAAACGACATCATAATTGTGTTTGAAACTCGACTTTGGGAAACCAAAATCTCGAACAACAATGAGAAACATGGTTATTGATATTCAAGCTGTCAAAAGCGTCAACGCCTTCTTGTTGTAAAAAGCTGATTAAACGTCCGAAAAAATTCAATGAACTAATTTCGCGAATTACAGAACACCAATTTGAAAAATAGTTAAATATAACCAAATTATTCTGATATCACATAATGTTAGAGTCCCAAGCATTTATAAAGCAGTATTTAAAGCTTTAAAAGAATCAATGTTTTTTTCAAGTTTTTCAAATATTATCATTTAATTTCAAATATCATCAAAGTCGTCAAAGAATTTATATCCAAAAAAGATTTCGCATCATTTTTTTGAACTTACACAACTCAATTCCAGTATAAAATAATAATGAAAAAAGAAACAAGATATATTAATATAAAATGTTTGAATGATCTATAATTGTGACAATATAATCTCGTAGCAGAAGTGAAATGTCCTTTTGCTATGTGCATATATAATTCGAGTTTACTCGAGTCAAAACGAATAAACCGCTTTATACTTCACGAAAAATGGTGAATATTTCATTTTGATTTTAATGATATCCGACATTTGATTCTGACATGTCTTTAAATCATCGATTCAATTTTACATATTCTTTTATCAATGAAGGAAAAAGTGCTGAAAAGAATGCTTGAACTCTGTACATTGCGAAGCTGTTCTTCTTCTTCAGGCGGACGATAAATTGTATAGCGAGAGAAGAAAGGAAGATGCATCGTTTTTGATGGTAGCTTGTAGAAATTTGCTTATGACGGTACATCGAGGATCTGCAGGTATTAGCCGTTGGTGGTGAATTTGGAAGCTGGCTAAGCACCTTTTGGAGTATTATTGAGCCGGAGTGCCGCCGAGTCGTCGGATGGACGAGACACGGTGACGCGAGTGTTTGCCAGAGAAAGTTTCGGAACGCGGAATAAGCTGCTGGCAAACACGTCGTCGCTCAAAAGCGCGATATAAGCGGAATTCCGTTTGCTACTTTGTTAAAACGTTGCTCGACACCAGATGAATTTTTCCCAGCCGAGATTTCCTCACGAAGACGTGCGACACAGCCGAATAGCAATTGGACAATTCTCGACAAATTGTTTTCCACTTATTTCCATCCTTGCGGATAAACAACACTCGCGTGGTTCTTCAGTGTTTTATTTGGTTTTTTATGTACGAATATTTTTCCTTTGTTTTTGTTTTTACTAAGCTTCGTTGGTCGCAGGAGATATTGGTTAAAGCGTTTATCGATAAATAAAGGGGTGCAAAGAATAGATGGGATAATGAACATGATTTAGGAACAATGAGTTTGTGTTACGAATGGCTTGGCGTCTCTTGTGTGCGTTTCGTGCTCGGATAAGTGGGTTTTTATATCTTACCTTCAGTGTCATTAGCTCTTGATTTCCGTCTCGCTACGTAATACCGTGCCGGAAATCTGAAACAAAGAGGATAAATAAATAGAATTAAATCCCGCTTAGTGGTCCGTATGGGAGATACTGTTTGGTTTGCTAGCGCCATCTTAAAGTTTATGTTCTGTAAAACTATTCCCTTATTTTCATTCATTTAGAAACATAATTTTATGAAACCATCATAATAGTTCCAATAAAATCAATACAAAAAGCATCTCTTTCATTTCACGATAAATATTGCGATGTTATTATCGTTGTGTTTTGTTCTAAAAGAGGACAAAGTCCATCTGGGCATTTTGAGTTTAAAATGATTGAATATTCAGATCACAGAAAATCCCGGTGAGAATCATGAACAAAAAGTGTGGAATCCATAAGCATATATAACAGCTTGTGCAAATTCATGTGGAGATTTGTTATACGCACGCCCATGTTTCGAAAGTTGTATATTTTTTGTCGTGCTCAACGAGCTGGCTAATCGTAATAGCTTTTTCAAACAAACACCTGTTTTCCACTACTACAGAATTTTTCAAAAATTTGTCGATAAAGCGTTCTACAATCAAAGTCTGATTCTCTTGCTCTTTATTATTGTTTACCATTAATTCACCCGGAGTGTATGATTATTATTGTATCGAAATTCATTTGCGCCTTGAGGTAGAAAAAGGCGTTTTTAAATTAATTACATTTCGTCGTCTTCATCTTGTTGTGGCGGTATAATAAATTAATATGACAAAACGCAAGCGTCAACTCATACATCATCGCACACAGATGATCCATCATCAGTAATGTAAATGAAAAAGAGTTTAATTGAAACTTTAACAATTAAAACATTTTCTTGAGAATAATTCAATTGCTGAAAAATAAATGAACTAAATTAATATGTCGATATTTTGCATTACAGTTTTGTATTGGCTTAGCATTATTTTTATTTATTTATTTCAAATAATAGTAGATAATTTAACCTAGATATAATATATATTTAACGAAGTAGCTGCGGCAGAACAGTTGTAAGGACAGTCGATAATTCAAATTTTTATTTAATAACATATCGTTAGTGTCGGAAATAACTATCAATTCGGCAAAATAAATCTCCAACACTGAGACAGAATTTTATCATAACATTTGCTGCAAATCACACACAGTCTATAATTCTCTATGGTTATACAATCAGTCATAAATAATTCCGATTAAACATATGTATTGAGATCATTAAAGAGATCTAAAGAGTCGAGTTACATCATTAAACTAAATATAAGATTTCACTTTCAACCCTTTCTAACGCATGCAAGAACAAGCAAATTAGTTAAATCGCTCTTATTAAATAATCGCACTGCAAATGTATACCATGAGCATTAGTTTGAATGAAACAATTTGTGATATATGATAGCTATTTGGGATTCCGGTATCATTTTCAAATGATGTATGCAAATTTTGAATGTAAAAAATTCACACGCAAATTATTTCTCTTATCATTTATATCTAATACAATAATAAGGAAACTGATTTATAATACAATAAATATAATCATATAATCATGATAGTAAAATCATAACAAATGATATTCCTCCTCTGAAGAAAACTAATTGCAATTGAAATTTATTTTAATCGTCTAAACTAAATTTAAATATATAGTTTTCTCATCGATGAGCGGCGCGTTTATTGCTAGCATCATACATAAAGAACAATGTGTTTTTGTGTACGTTTTCCTTCAGAAACAAATACGAATTTATTACAAAAATGTCTCACGAAGCAGTCACAATTAATGAGATATGAATCGACATGACGTAACTGCTTTCGGCAAACAGCTAACTGTGAAAAAAGATAATTCAATGAAATTATGGGATGCGCGCTATTCGTCCGCTGTGCGCAATTCATTAGGCGTGTTTCCCACATGCATTTCAAGTACGAGTGGCATATGAATTAGAAGCGGAAGCAGCGTAATACTCATGTAGACACAGCGGCGAGCAAAGAATCCGCGCAACACGACTAGGACAAGTCGCTAGATTATCGACTTATATTGTCCTAACACTTTGGCATCAATCCTACAGCTCTCGCACTATTGCTTCGCATTCATTTCGTTTTCCGCATTCAATTAAACTGAGAATTTAATCCAACGTTGAATT
The DNA here is from genome assembly GCA_022817045.1 of Psix sp. ZL-2020. Taxonomy (NCBI): domain Eukaryota; kingdom Metazoa; phylum Arthropoda; class Insecta; order Hymenoptera; family Scelionidae; genus Psix; species Psix sp. ZL-2020. The sequence goes on along the minus strand of JABFQD010001695.1, from coordinate 6,025 downwards.
GTTAATTTGAAAAAATAATTCAACTCAAATGCTCTCCGTTTCTGAATGACTTTCTTTTGCCTGCTTTAATTTGTTCAATTTTTTCTGTCCTATTCACTATAACGAAATGCGAATTTTAATATAGAAAGTTAAGAAGAGATTTTTTGAAATATATGTATATTAACTCTGTTATATTGAAGAGAATAATAACGTCGACAGAGTAATTTTGTAATATTTAACATTTGTTTGGTTATTTGAAAAAGAGCTTTTCATTAAATTTGCAACGAAATATTTCATGTTTTATTAATTTTAGTTGACTTTTAATTTGGTTACAGGGGAATAGTTCCGTGAAAATATTATGCTTACACATTTGCGTGGTTCTTTATTGAATTATTGTGCAATACATTTTTCCTTTACAGCCAAATTCTTGTTTTATGCAAAGATAATATCAAAATAACGATCTCAAGAAATAGCGATGCAAACATTTGCATGATAGAAATCGTAATTTGTTCTCAATCGAGTTCAGAGACAAATTCGAGAATAGTTGAGCTTTTTATCGGCAAACTTTATGCGCACCGGGCCATCTGAGCGTTAGGGTTACACGTTTTTCGTGCACCTTTTTTATTCCTATAAATTCGCTCGGGAACATGGCGGAATCTAGGATCTGTGCCATCTGGTTCGACTCCAGTCGTCTTGTCGTTATGGCTACGACCTATCCTTCAGTTAATACTTCGCAGCGTATTGCGGTCTTAGATATTTCAGCAGACAGAAAAATTATCACCAGTCCATGTGGAAACGAGAGCCATGCATATATCACTCTCGGCGACCAAATGAAGATGAATATCCCTAATAAAAGCTATTGAAAACAGCACGAACGCTGTTACCTCTGAATCGACGACGCGGAAGAATTATTTGCACGGATTGACGAATGGCATTTCAAATAAACCGACTATTTTTAAACCTCTAATTTTGACTTATTTTATACTTTAACAACAACATTTTTATCGTTATCTCAATAAACGCAAAATAAATCATGCTTTTAAGATGAATACTTTTTCACCAAAGTACATAATGCTATTCAAAAGAATTTCCTTCGTCGATAGCGTTTCTCGCCTTAAAGCTGAAGTTGAAAAAAGCGTGTTACTTTTTGCAAAAAGCAAATCATTTTTGGCCTTTATAGCCTATTTTATTGATATTATCTGAAGAGTATTTTCGTTTTGTTTACAATGTGATGTTAATTAACATACTTTCAAGATAAAAGAACCTTTTGAAGTTGATAGAATGTGGAGAATTTTTAGTTTCAATAATGAATTAATTTATCTCCACTTTGAATATTTTTCGCTGACATTGGTTTTTTTACAAGCATTGACATACACTTTTCATTTATTCATCTATCGTGTGAATTTTTACGATGTTGAGGAAAGTTAGTCTCATTTTTACACATCTGAATATCATTTATTTCGATCCAGCTTTTATGCTTTACAATTCTTTGTGAGCATTTTAATTATACAGAGAGAAAACTTATAGGAAATATCATGTATGAAGAATGTGGATTAAACTGAAGCTAGTTAGTTACAAAATTCACTAAATTATGGTTATGTATGCTAAAAAAATCACTATTTACGATGTATAAATTCTAAAGAAATCGTAACTTTTGTTTTGATTTAATTATCTTTTATCGAATAATTTAAATTGTTATTTCTTACTATTTTCATATTCATAATATCGTCTGCAATACTTTTATTATTATGCATTGAAATCATTTTAAAGAACGAATAAAGAACATTTCATTTGGATTTAAAAATGATATAGTAGGATAACGTACTGTTGAGAGTTCGTCTTGTATTGATCGGCTGATTCGGACAAGATGTCTTTAAAGACACAATCGAATAGTTATTGTTGTCTTGAAGAATACTCAGATTTGAAAGTAGATCAGTAAGTAATTGTGTTAATCTACAAAAAATTTCCAGCTGACCCATTAGTCGAGTGGTTAATTAGCGTCGATTGAGTAGTGGGAACGCACTTGCAACCCCTGGCGCGTCGAAAAGTCTGCGTAATATCCGCATGGAAACTGCGCTGTATGAGGATTCGTCTAGACGGAATTCCACAAGAGAACCGAAACCCTCTCGTTCGGGAGGTTTCGGCATAAGTGCACTGAAAAATTATGAGTCGGTATGCGACAGTGCGTATGAAATTGCACTCATACATGCGTTGTGGCTCATTGTGTGCGACTCACGACAGGTTAATGATGGGACGAGCGAGGGATACCATTCAGCAAATATTAATTGTTTCAAAAATAATTAATGCCTTTGGGACGATGAGTCAACAAGCGTGATAAAATGATGAAATTCTTCAAATTTTGTCTATTTTTAGGCAACCTTTCATCTTTAAAGCTGGTAAATAAAATTGGTCTAATCTTTAAAAATATAAACATCAATATTATGGTGTTATTCATGGTAAACTAAAAAACAATTTATGTTTATAAATAGATACAATGTTAAATTATGGATAAGCACTGTTAATAATGTAATACCAAATGCAATATACCTGGAAAAATAAACATATTACATTATTTATCCCTCTAATTTTTACAAACAGAATACGTCAAAACAATTTCGTGTGAAAATAATAGACCTGTCGTCGTCTGCTAAATTAATCGCTGAGGGAAGGCTTTTTTTCTTTTGGAAATAATATATTTTTCACTGCGAGTAATTATTTTCCAGAATAATAGTACGATAAAATATTGATCTCAGAGCGACTTACGGTAAGATGCAATATTTGATTATAAGGTTAGTAAAGGATGAATTTGCTTGTTTTCACCGGTGGATAAATTGTGCAAAATGAATTTGGCAATCAATGAAATGTTGCTATTTACTTTATCACGTTGATTCTTCTTCGGCTGTGCAATCCCAGAGGATGATCAATGAATCTTATAGAACAAAGGACGATCTGCCAACGAGATTCAGTTTATTTCATTTTTTTTCATAAAATAAGTAACCTATGTAATGCTATTTCTGAACAGATTTTCCTCCTGTATTTTCATTAAATCTTCTTAGCAGATTATTAAATTGTTTCTCCTGGTATGCGTTTTAATTTTTTTATTTAACGACGCCATTCTGTGTATAATTTCATCAATGGTCATACCTAGTCCATAATATTTATTAATATTTTATAATCAAGTTCAGAGATTTACTAATTTAATTTCCAGTTTGCTTAATTTATTGAATATATTATGATTTTGAAAAAGTGTTGTTTGAATACTTTTACTTGATGTTATTTTAAATTTTAGGATTTTTTAAATATTTTCGAGTTGGATCACGAGTTAATTTGATATCTGCTGGAACAGGACAGTTGTATAATGCATTAGCAAAAGTTCGCGTTTATCGAGAACGTCAAACAGAATTGTTAAATTGTATTAATTTAGTGTTTTGATCATAACTAATTCGATTCAAGCGAATGAAATTGCATGTGTAACACGAAGCACTTTGCTGTATTAATTTTTACCAAATCACGAATATGGATTTTGAAGCTGTAATTCTTGCTTGTCCCATAAATTATATAGAGCGTATAAGCCAAAAATGGAAGTTTGATAAATTTCAGAATAAATGCGGAGTAACTGGAAATGTTAGTACCGAAGCGCACGCAACGATTAAAATAACATAAATCTTTACTTGCCAAAAGTTTGACTCGAAAATCGAAATAAAATCTAGTTCGGTTATACACTATGCGCGATTGTAAAAATGACGATATTATATATTGAGAGAAAGAATTATATAAAAGCGATTGTTGTTAGAATGAAAAATATGTTTAAGTTGAAATTCGAAGTAATGTAGTTTTGGAAAAAGCAGAAGCCTTTCTGAAATGAGCTCGGTCTCACGTTTTCGCTCTTCAGAGTATCCAAACGTGCCACTTATTTGCTTTTTAGCAGTTTTTTGTACGTGCGTCGCTTGGATTTACGTCAATTGAAGCAACAATGCAGTATGGAAAACTCACCGGTACGCAAAATTAATGTGTCACACTTATAATGTTTTATTTTGTGTTCGCTTTATAAAAGTAGATCCATTTTTCACTGGAATTCATACAATTAAATTTGCACACTGGAAAACGTTTTAAATTCAAATTACTGATAATTCGAGTATTTCTAGTACTTCATCAAGGTATTCATTTTTTAAATTCATTGAATTATTTGTTTGTTATTTATTGCTCCAAATTTTTTATGCATAAAATTACAATATATAAATGTACGATTTCATGTCACGTAATGTACATTTTTAATTTCTATATTAAATATATGCTTCTGTGTTAGAATAGCTTTTTGTTATAAAGTAGATAGTTTATGGTACATTATTAACGGCCTGTAAAACGTATTTTTGTTTTTTAAATTATTTTATTATGTGTCAAGTGTACGTTACTTATGAATAACATGTTATTTGAAGCTGTCTTGTAATTTTTTGTCAATCAAAAAAATATCTCGTCGTGGAGAACATACAATTGCTTAACATCTGTGACATAAAGGACGTATGTAAAAGTGACAAAATTAACAGTTTATAAACCGGTTTTAAAACACTTTTTCCAACCTCAATTTCTCGCATATTATGCGTACACTTTAACTCCACGCTAGTTTGATTTTACAATAACATCGGTGCAAGCTCTGAATTCGAATTTCCTAAAATTATCTTTTTTATTTAGAAATAAGAAATCCATTAAAATGTTAAAGTTGAATAATTAAAGACAAGTACAACTTGGATTGAAAATATAAGAATAAAATAATGCAAGAAATATAATCCATAAATGGGAAATAATACTCAAGTAAAAGTCGTCTTAATTTTTCATTTATCTGCTACTCTTACAAAGTGCTTCCTATTATTTTCTCGATGCACCGTGACAAAATATAGAAGTATTAGGTATGAGAAAATGCGACATTGCAAACATGCGAACTGCAGAAAAATCTTCACTTTTTGTCTTCCATCCACATTTTTCTCTCGCTCTCTCGTTTCTTTTACTTTATATTTATAAAGTAAACATAAGATAAAAACGAAATACAACTGTCGCTGATTTCATACGATAAAAAGTATTTTTCTACGGTCATAATTGTACAAAAATGAGTGTTAAAAAGCGTTTGAACACTTTTTAAGATTCATTGATGTTGTATATAATATAATCTAGGTCGGTATGGTACAACAGAAATAAATATAATCAAATAAGTTTTAGATGTATTTTTTAGTTGACTAATTGCACAATAGTTGAATGAAATAATTATTTGGTCTTTAAATCTCTAGTGCAATAAAATTCGATTTACTAACTCATTAACAATACTGAAAAATTCAGTAAGGTAGTAAAACTCGTAGGGAAATTCTTCAACGCTTTTTTTTCAGCGATGCGATTAAATTTCAATAACACAATCGATATAGTTGGAATGAGATATTTAATTCAATTAGAATTCATTTAAAAAGCTAGAATCGTTTGCACAGTTTCGTTTGTTAAATCATGAAAAATGATTTAGTTTTTCACGGTTGATCTTAATTAAATTTGGAATGAAAAAAATAGGTATGATTATTTGAAAAAATATTTTTCTATAAACGCCAAAACATAGTAATAATTATAATATTCCTCAGATAAATTAGAATTAAGTAATTAATTTATTTAAAAATGTATTAAAATTTAATAAAGTGATATTTAAATTGTTAAAAGAAGCTAATTAAGTTTAATTAGTGAATAAATGTAATTTTTTTATTTGTTGGTAAAATTCCGCAGATATCGAAAAGCATGTTAGCAGCTTTAAACTAATTGAATGTTTCAAAATGGAATGAAATTGAAATGAAATTCATTCATGACAAAGGAAAAATAGCGCAAAGTACAAAGCTTTATCTCAAAACCTTACTTGACTTAACTTGACTAGTTGAACTGGTTTTAACATTTTTGTTTTCCTGAAAGTCGTTTAAGTTAGAACTTGGCAGTACAACATGCATTCTGAAATACTGCCAAGTACCAATTCTAACAAATTTCAACGAAGTTAAAAAAACTGATAAAATTAAAAGAACTAGAC
>JABFQD010001694.1:0-17428 GCA_022817045.1 Psix sp. ZL-2020 | reverse complement strand
TATAATTTTATTGTATTTATATAACTTGTATATAATATCATATATAATTTATTATTTTCTTCAATTAACTTCCTATAAAACTATTTTGAGTACAAGATTTGAATGTAAAAAAACAGTAAAAAATTACATAAATCCAATAAATACATAAAATTTCAAGCCAATTTTCTGCAAAATTAATTGCTTCTCTATACCGAATCACTAAACAGCAATAAATCTTTAAAAACAAAACATAAAAGTAAAAACTGCATTTTCCAGTATCAGATTATGCCATATAAAAGGTTCTCTACCCTAAATCTCGAAATCATTGGAGGAAAAAAGCCCAAAAACAAATATATCGTTTCTCCGAATCGCCAAAAGTAACAGCTTAAACTGACGTGAAGTCACTGAAGAAGCAATGAATCGCAAATTGCGAATTGACGACAATGCTTGAAAATCGAGTAGAACAAATGTACGAAACATGTGACAAAAAGAGGAACGAGATGTGTCCCATTGGTGTCTTGTCAGGGGAGATTGACGTCGATAACTCAGAGCGTTGCCATTTGGAAGCGAATCGACGTGTAATAAATAAGGAGGGCGACAAAAAGCAGACTAGGGGAGGGAGAGGGACACGTACGAATAAGGCAAAGCCACGCGCTTCGCGGAAGCCGAGCAGGTCCATACACGGCTTGTAAGTATCTTTAATTACTGGCGGACGTATAGTGGCGCTCCCGTGGACGCCGACGCTTTTTACGCCGAGCCCGAGATAACACAAAGTTTCTTTAGCTCATTATGCACTTTGGCGCATTATTATTCTCTTTGCGAGCGCCACCTCGACCGCACCGTCAAAGGCACATCTGTTTAAGCCGCTCTTCGCAAAATGCGCCTTCTTCACCATATCGTTTCATATTTTTGCCGCCTTGAGCTCCTCGAAATATATACGCGATATTCATGTTTCCAAGACAGAATATCCTGCAAGAAATTTTTAGATTACTTCATACTTGAGGATTTCAAAATAAAAGAAATAATTTGAAGTTTGAAGAGTTTGGATTGGAAAATTGGATTTGGAAAAAGAGGTGTGAAATAAAAATCTATTAAATTATTTATTGAAAAATAAGAAAAACAAATTATGTAATTACAATAAAATGTATTCACATTTTTACAGCTGTGATTTGTTTATTTAAATTGTACTTTAAATTATGTGTTTTAATTTAAAACTATGTTTAAAAGAAGCTACAAAATGAACTTAACAGTTTTTAACATGTAGAAAGAGACAGAAAATGAAGCATGGAAAATGAAAAAATAATAGAAACGTTTAAAATGTTTCTGTGGAAATCATATTAGATGAAATATATTTAAAAAATTGAAGTATGTTAAACTTATATTGTAGCTGTATTAAAGTTGATTATTTAAATTAAACATAATTAAAAGAAAATAATGTCCACAAATTAGCATGACGAGTTGAATTAAATATTCTTGTCCAAATTCTGTAGAATCCAGAACATAAAACAGATGTTCTTAGCTTCTAGCAGTACATTTTCGATCAATTTTCCGCTTTAGAATTATGTTAAAAATACCAATTAAAAGAGTTTGAAAGAGGGTAGATAAAATCTCGCTAAGGTTTTAGATAAATTTTCACATGCCGAAGCATACGATAAAGTGCGAAAGGCTATAAAAATAACACACTGCATAAAATAAGTAATGCAAATAATCTAAAAACTATCTTCAGACGCTTTATTTTCCCATCTTAATCGACCAGCTCAACTTCAAAGTTCACACGTGTTTCATTTAATTCCATTAAATTTACCTACAAAGCAAACAATCCACCTCCCTTGGCCCAATTAATAAATTCAAATTCGACATAAACGAAACTAAAGCGATTAATATTTATTCCTCTTTTTCCGTTATTGCATCCGCCGGGTATGATTTAAAACCACAGGCCTGAAATACAAACATCATCTGGTCGTTATTGAAACAGATTTGACAGGAACTCGGCAAGCGTCAAAACGGATTGTGCCGAGTAGTAACAAGCGGTGTAATTATAGACCCGCTTATTTGAAGGTGTAATTCATGCGTGTCGCAGACAAATATACACCGGAAAAGACATGCGTTTTATGTCGTTACGACGCGAACATGCTAATATTTATAATGGCGAGCAGTGGCGTCTGCGCGTGTGCGTGTGTGAGCGATGCACTCACACACGTTTACACCCACACGCTCGGCGTCCACTTCCGCGGGCAACCACGTTGCGGAAAATTTGCACGACAGCTCTTCCTCTCGCATTCAATCGAATTATTTTCCGCGGCTGCGCGCGCGCGCGCTGCCGCCCCTTTTCGTTATTAATTGCGAGCGTGTTCATTCAGTTTTCGTCACTTTGTTTCTCCACGCGGCTTTCATGCCGCGCGTTTTCATTCGATTTCACTCGCCAGAACGTAAGCTCAATGAATACCGCGAATTTTCGCCAGCCGCAATTTGTATGCAAATTCCTCCACCATTCGAAGCAGCTTCTTATTATGACGCGCTGCTGCTACTCATTGACAAATTTTTGTTTCCCCTTTTGCCCACGTCCTCCTTTCATTCCGCATTTTTTCGACTTTTCAATGAATCGCTCGCAGAAATTGCTATTTTCTTTCCACCGAAAGAGACTGCCTTGCAAAATGGCGCTGCGAGTTTTTAGCTCGATTCGATGGATGAATAGCAAACGGAAATGTATTGAACGTGCTTTTTTAGCGATCTGATGTGATTGAGAGTATTGATGATTTAAATGACGATTTAAGACGATGAGACAAGACTAGTTTGTGAATGTCATTTTCGATGTAAAAGTAAAAGTTACATTTTCTTTTTATAAAAATTAGTAATGCGGTAAAAGTGAGGATCAAAATTGCTCGATGTTTTGCATTTTTTAAAGATGGTACAGGATGGATATAAATTAGACTTAAAAAGACGATTTTGAAAATTGAGATAAAATTTATTTTACAGAATAATTTGCCTAAATAAAACGGAAAGAATTTATGATACAAGTATTTTTTATCTAGTTTTAGATTGTAAAGCAATATATTTGTCAACAAATTATAAAGAAAATTATAATTGACGTCAAATCTAAAATTTGAGTTTAACGATTTCAGTTTCACATTCTCTTAAAGAGAAATAAATTTATGATTTCATGAAAAATAACCGTTTATTTCAGTATAATAAAAACGAAAAGAAAAATATTCACGTTTATTATTTATTCATTATTTTAATTTCGCCACGAACATTAGGCTTTATTTCTACCACTTTTCAACGTTCGTTACAAAAATGCAAAGCAACAGTTTATTTTTATCATTATAACGCAGACTGTTTCAGGTGAATCAATGTTAATTCATTTATCCCACAAAAGCAGCTTCCAAGTTGCCATTAGTATTACTTTATAAAATTTGCGAGCATGGAAAAAAGGATGTCAGAATGAGATATATTCGTAGACAAAATAAGAAGACATTTTACAGCACTAATGGACGGCTAATGGAACTAAAATTGCGTTAAGTTAAAGCTACATTTTATCTTCAGTAACAATAGCTTTATTTCTTATCTTCACTCTCAACAAATAATTGTTAACTATTTGTTCAAATTCCAGCAAATCCAAAGTTATTTCAAATTCGAAAGCCATATTTTAGTCGATCAGAAGTCCAAAAAACTAATAAGAAACAGCCTTCAAAGAGTGATTTTCATAGCTGCGCGAGTTATTCGTCAAAACAAGATGAGCTAAACAAGCAGCCGAGATCAAAGATGCGTACTCGGTCGTCGGCTTTATGCTGATTTTGGGACACACCCACGGCGTGTGGCGGAAGCGATTTTTTCCGCGACTTTGAGTAGCAGCGTCTTTTCTCATCGCGAGATTGGACAGAAACGAGAAGACGAAGGAGTCCAGGCGAGGGGCCGGAGGATGGAAGGAAATCGGATCTGTAAAAAGACGGCGACTAAAAAGGGTCAACCGCGCTTGAAAAAACCTACGACGGTGAACTGGCGTAAAAGAACGAGAAGAGCACTGGCAGACGTGCAGTAACGAGTGCTAAATGAGGTAGAACGAGACGCGAGCGACATCAAAAAGAGATGAATAATTAAGGTTCCGAAGAGTCGCGACACACTGCCTGACGTTCATTTTCATGCGCCAATTGTTTGTTTGACTTTCTCCTCGGCTTAAATAAATAAAGACAAATATTTTGCGATGGTTTTTTCATCAACATTGCACAAGTTAGGATAATTTCGTTGTTCACATTTTTATTAGGGTTTCTTTCAATTTTTAAACAGGTTGACTTAGTCTTGCGAAAGTGGACTCACTTTTTTGAATTTGAGGTCTGCCGTTATGAAATTGTTAAATATTTATTATAAGGCACAAAAGATATTACAAAGTTTTAATGGAGGAAAAAGTTAACAAGTTTAATGCTAATGACATAATATTATATTGAAAGAAAGTGTTAATATTAATTTAAAGTGGGATATTTTTGCATTTTTACAAGAAAGGATGGTTGCAATTTGTACAATAATTATAATCTTGGTGTGTGAATTATGTTTTAAACATTGTACAAATTTAGGAATTTCATTTTGTTTGAATTATTGTTTGCGATGAATTCCTTTGAAATATGATAAATTATTCAATTTATATTACATATTTTATATTAAAATTGTATGAAAAATCATTATATTTTGATGTAATATTATGTTTTATTTGACTTTAAAGTTATATATTCTAACATTGATGTAATCAAAAATTGATAAGCATTTAGTTATATGTGTTACTGCATATTCTATCATCAAAGTATAAAACAATAAAATCGATAGATAATGATACTTATTTTCTCGTTAAACTTTTAATTTTATTCATATCTACACGATAAAATATGAATGTAATGATTATTATAATTAATGATCACGTGATTGTTACATCAAAAAAAATTATAATTATACTGGTTTTGATACATAAAAAAAAATCAACTTTGTCATAAAAACAATTTTTTTTATTACAAAGAGACAAAACTGAATTTTGAAAACAGTTGTGATTCGAAAAATGTGTATCATAATTTTCATTGTTCTCTACCCATTTTGCCAACAGTAAAATAAACAATTCTATAAAAAAACTTTTTTCAGTAACAATGCGTCAACACTGCAGTGAATTGGAGTGCGTACACATAATTATGTGAGATCTTCATTGCGACATTATACCAAACAATCTTCTATAACTTCAGTCAATATTGAACTAAGTATAAAAATTTTTTTCCTTATATTTTACTTGGGGAAACAGTTTGCTCGCAACGATAAGACAAGTCGGATTCATTAAGCAGCGTGTAAAATTCGCATAACAGATAAGCTTATAATCCCAAGATAAAATGACATATACCCACATACATGTATTCATTACATTTTACAAGTTTACAACTCAAAAATGCATCTTCTGCTGTCAAGTTCTTTAACTATGAGAAATCTGATTTATAAAACAAATCGAGATTTCAAGTTTTAATTCAGTACTCAATAGCCTTCTTATTAAACAAGGACAAAATTAAAAGCATATAATTTGAAATGTAATTTAATAAATTTAATAACAATGATAAACTCTTAAAAGTAATTAAAGCGTAGAATTTCAAAATAAAATCTTGAATTTTCAATATTATATAAAAATGAAAAAAAAATACATTGTAGCTTTTAATGCAAAAATTTACTTTTATTTTGACGACGAAAATTCATAACAATGTTTAATTGTTATAAAACAATATGAATATTAGAAAAATTAATTCAAAAGTATAAAATGGTTTCATTGAACATTTTAATATTTTTATTTTAATTTTATGCTGGTTTATATGATGTATAAAATATAATAATTTCAAAACATCAATATTACACAGCTTTATATAAGTTTTCTTTTAGCAATCATTTTCAACTATAATATAAAAAACAAATTTTTTTAAAATTAACTAAAAAAAATAAAAATAAATCAACTGTGCGCAAACAATAAGTTTTATTCCAATAAGAAAATCTTTTGAGTATTACAATAATATACATTGTCATTTATACAAGTTTTTTTTAGATAAAATGTTGTTATTGTTTATATATATAATCATGGAATGGCACGAGTCGATTGCACAAAAGACGATAGATTTGCGTGGTGCGACGCATTAGCATGCAAAGTTGAAGACGAGTATTCTGTTCCGTTCCTTAGCCAGTTGGATACTTTTTTTTGTAAAGGCCCATGATTATGGGTCTTTCGGCCTCGGCGAAGGACGCGCTCCTCTTCCAAACCAGCAACGAGATCGATCATGCGTGAACATACTGCGTTATTGTTTCCTCTCACAACTCATGCCACTCTCTTTGCTTCGATAATTCTTCAATGTATAAACTGCTTTCGTCTGCTTCATATCATAAAAATATTATTTGTTTACAAAACAAACCGTTAATTCAAATTCTTCGAACGTCAACAAAAAATATCAACAACAATCTGCAATATTTGATTTTGTCTAAATTTCTAATTATTTTTGTCCACGAAAAAGTATTGAAATTTGCAATTGCTTTAAATTCAAATACATTTTAAACGCAGCAACAGAAAAGATTGAAATAAAAATAATTCTTCGTTTTGGTTCTTTAAATTATATTATAAAATTTCCATTATGCAAAGAAACGTAGGATGTGTGTGCGCGCGCGCACGTGTGCTGGGTGTAATAGCGTGAAAATGTTAGAAGTGATTTTTGCGAGTGGGAAGCATTGGGAATGGTTTGCATGCGTGATGTAAAATGGCAACAAGGTGGTTTGAGAACTTGTAGTCCTTGTTGGATCCTGCAGCCGGTAGGGTACAGCGCGCCACTCGCCAGTTAGCCGCAGTTAAGCCCTCGCTCTTTCCTTCCTGCTGCTTGTTAGCGGCCGTTAGCTCCGACGAGCGCAACTACCGCGTGAGTCTCTTCCAAAACTCATTACGCCCGAGATTCACGCGCACGGAACAGCTTTGCAAAAATTGCTTCACTCATCGAAATTTTCATTTCTCTCGCAGTCCCATCTCATGTCTCTCTTTCTCTTTCTTTCTCAACATAAAACATTTATTAAAATTGCGGTTTTTTCTCATTTTTTAAAATTAATCCCTGAACCAAAGTTAAGAGAACATAAACAATGTTCATATATTAATATTATACATTCTAATTATAAACCTTGTAAATTAATTTGGTTACAGAATTACATCTTAATGCAAATTATTAAATTATGTAAATTAAATAACGATGTTTCTCATTGGGTCTTTTTAGAATTCATTTATTAACCTAATTTAAAAATACTAGTAAAAAGTATTCAAATTTATAGTTAAATGTTTGTAGACATTCAACTTAAATGATTAGTTGCGATGGAAAACTGGACTTTTTGTCAAATGTCTTGGTGTGGCGAAAGGTGTCAGCAGCGCATTTTTGCGTGAAAAAAGGACGACAAAAGATAACTACTATCTAGAATGAGTTCTTTTGCGCTGAAAGTAACGCCTGGGGTTTTTTCTTTAATCTCGCGCAATCACCGATGCTCAGAAAAACTTCAAAGCCGCCCTCGTTACACCTTTGCACCTGACTGTTTTGTCCCTGTCTTTTGCCAGTACTCGCCCCCGCAGTCAGGAAGTCGTCCTCATTTGTTGTGACGCATGTCCTCAGGCCCGAGTCCACAAATCAGTCGACATTCGCACGACTGACGCCAGCCGAAGCAAACGAACCGACGTCAAAAGCTCCAATTGATTCATTGCTTTTCGAGTACGTCGCGAATATCTTTTATCGTCAAAGCACAAACTATCTCCATCTTCGAAAATCAGCCAATCGAAAGCACGATTGAGTGCGGCGTTTTGTGATCGAACCAATGGAAATTAGGCACGGTTTATTAAATCAGCGTTTGCCGTTGGATATTTCAAGATCACTTTTAAATTTGAACTCACTTTTTCGAGAATGCTTCGTTTGAACAAAGAATGGCGATCAATCTACTTTATAGTCGCTTAGTAATATTTGCTGCAGTGGCGTATTCCATATTTTCGGGCTGATCAACGAGGCGAATTTTCTTTTCCTGTTTACAGAGCACTTCTACTCGCATGTTACGAATCGAGCATTCTCTTTGAAACCTTGTTCAATATCAACCAAACAGGATACCCGGAGTGCCTTTGAAGCCACGAAATTTTGAGATGCGTAAAGGATATTGAAGTCGGTAAATAGAGTTTTATCAAATTAATTTGGTAAAGATCAATGAACTTCATTCCAATCACGCTCTCGTAATCAGTGAAATAAATAAGTCTATAAAACTAGTTTTCTATATGAAATAGAAATAAATAAAAATAATCATTGAGACCTTACATTTTTCATATGATACAAAGCCTATAGAGCGTCAATAACCAATGAAATAATTCAAATGTTTCTTTATTGGCGCGCAATTGATTTGACCTTAATCATAAAAGACAACAATGACATTATAAATAAAAAAACTAGATATGAGAAAGTGTTTTTGGTCACGACTAGAAACAGGGAAAAGTAACAATAAAAATGGGTTTCAAAATAATTTTTATTACAAGAAGTTTTTGCCAGGCATGTTTACGTAACAATGCGCCATCTACAGTGGCTATAAAGGATATTTTCTTTTCCATCGGAATTGCATCAAAATCCAATTGGTGGAATAATAAATGAGGACATCCGAAGATTTGGCTTAGCCGATAATAGCACGTTCGCAGGCCGAACAAATCAGGCTCGTAAACACGTTGCATTCGAGTTGACCAGCGCGTGCGCCTGCGTAATAGGCGTTACCGGCAACGGAGACGCTTGATCGAAAGTTTAAATAGAAGGGGCAGCGACGCGCAAGGCCCAAAAGGATGAAGGAACACGCTCCGGGCCTGATTGTGAAGGGCCAAGCCGGCATTCAAATCCAGCGTCGAACAATGGTTCGCGCGAACGACGACAGCACCAGTCAACCCTTTTTCCTCGGCTGTGAGAGAACGCCGGGCACCTGCGCGTCATTGACGAAAAGCCTCGCGTTTTCTATCGCCAGTCACAATCTCGCCAGAGACGCAGCCTTTAAGCCGTTGAAGAACAAGTGTATTTCATCCTTACCCACCTGTTAGACTTCATCCAAACTATTCGATATTTCGTTCATTGTTGTACACAAAATGTTTATTTTGGAAATAAAAATAATGAGAAAGATCACAGAGTATTTATTGTTGTTACGTAGAAAATTCGGTTAAACCGCAACGAAGGTCAAAGCTTGAGTTAAAAATTATAATCATATTCAGTCAATTTCGTTAGTTTTATCTCGTTTTTTGTTGTCTGAATCTGATAGATTCAAATTTAAATAACGAACAAGTAATGATGAAAATAAAAATTTAAATATGAATAACAAGTAAAATGATAATAATATGCGAAAGAAATCAAAACGTTCGTGCAAGTGTCGTCCTCGAGTGTGCTGGAAGCAGGATTTAACGAGACGCCGCAGGGGTATCCACCTACGCGTAACCTTATCCCCGGAGGCAAAAAAGATCGTACCTAGCGCTTCACTAATTTCACGCGAATGCCCCGTATTTATATTCCAGCATTATATTAGTATAATAGAAAAAGTATGCCGAAGAAAAGAAAAGAGCTTTGTTTCGCGTGAATACGCCGTCTGAATAGGCAGCGTACATTTTTTTCGCGCACTCCGAAAGAGCAGTAGTACACGAAAATTGTACGGCCGTCAATGTTAGTTTACATTTTCATTTCCCTGCAATGAGAGTCTGCGAGTGTAAAAACGAAAAAAAAGGAGAAAAATATGCAAATTTAATTCAAACGAATGAAATAAAATAAAACCAAGAAACAAATCTCTCGACAAAAGAAAGAAACAAGTTATTTATCTTAATTAAAAAGAAGTGACGATGAAAATAATAGATTGTTCAGAAAGAAACGTGAAAAGAAAATAGTATAGTTATGATAACAGTTGGACTTGGAGGTTGTGTATGTATGTTAATGTATGTATAAGATTAGGGAGGGCATAACGAGTAGCTCCAGAGACTCGCTTGGTGAAGTGTACTGCAGCTGACGTGAGATTACAAGGCTTGCAAAATTTGCACTACATGCGAGCACTCGACTGTGATTCAGTATATTCATCGCGATTATTTACTGCTCTCTCGGGTAATCAAGAAAAAAACCAGTAAAAAATGAGTCTGATCTAAACGCTCAACAGTCGATTCTCATTCTCGAGGAGGTCGTTTGAGGAGGCCCGGATGTGTTTTCCACGCTGCGCATCACTCATCGCGCAAGTAGCGAACCACTCCACGAAATAATCCGCAGATCTTCAAAATAATACATTCATACTTGAAAGCTTCGGTCGAATGCTCGACAGACAAGTTTTGTTTATTTTTTTTTTTTTTTTTCATACTTAAATAGATATTTTTGATTTCTTTTTACATTACTAAATTGCAGAGTATATTAATGAAAATGTTGTATTTCCTTTTTTCATTTTAAAAGCTTTATAATATTGCGAAACGCAAGATTTAAATTTTGAAATATGTGAGGCGTTAAAATATCTTCAACTTCATTTTATAATAATGATTTAAATCTCTTCTTTTTTTTTACGCAAAATTCATTGAAAAATTGTTTGAAGTGTTTTTCACTAAGTCCTTTAACTTCATTTTACATATTATAATTTTTATAGGGAACGAAAATAAAGTAGCAGTAAAGTAGGATTTTCATAACTTCGATGTTTTCTTGAGGTAAGACTATCATAGAGTTCATTTCATAAGAAATGGATGGAATTCTGTGAATAAGTTTCTTCAGTAGCTTTGAGGCATCTTTAAAAATGCAAAAAACTTTGTCTTTAAAGAATGCGACATATATAGATACGAAGTTGAATAAATTAAAAAGTAAGCTAAAGTTTAGAAACAGCACAAATATATGATTGAATTCATTTCATCAAATTTGAAAAATAAACTCAAACAACAATCTTAATATCCCAACAAATGTTCTTCAAAAGATGTAATTCAAGGTCTTATGAACTTGATTATTTTTCTCTGCTTCGTAAAAAGCAGTCATTACCTTATTTTGATTTATTTTCATTCGTCTACAGTATGTAACAGTGATAAATGTACTGTAGAAATATCCAAAAGTAAAAATAATAACAGAAATAATATTCAATTTATTCTAAATAAAATCTTTTTTTTCAGTCTGCACTAAGGCCGACTTTATATATGACAAATCTGTCTTTATTATATATAGTATATTAGCTATTTATTGTTATTCCACAAAGTATAAAAATTGAGAAAAAGGTAAGATTGAGATTGATTCGTTTGCAGATGATCCCGCGTTGTGGACAAAGAAGACTGGAAAAAGGTGGCACAATAGGAGACGTTTCCGCAGAAACTATCCCACAAGACCAAGGATTTTGTAGACACGCGCGATTTTTCTAGCGAGCGGATACTTTTTCGAATGCACGAGCGCCGGACCAAACCTCAGGAATGCAGCCCTCCTGCCTGCGTCCTCCTCTCGCCTTTTCCATCGCGTCAGCGTGCCTCGCTGCGTGTCTCTGTCGCGGCTGTCTCTGTCTCTCTCACATCCCCGCCGGCCTCCCCTAACAAGCTACAATATAAATAAAGAATCCAGGTGTACTCCTCGTCAGCCACTGACGCTATCATCCTCGATTCGAAACACACTTTTGTTCGCCAATTGTCCTACTTGATTCACAGACGAGTCAGTGGAATTAAAAAGGAAAAGGAAATAACAAATTTGTCGCCTGATAAAGCCGATTTTATCAGCCTGTATCTGCAATAAAATCGCAGATTTAACGATCGCCGAGTCCCGCCTGTTCGTGGCCATCTGCGGCTGTAAATTTCGCCGTCGGTTGTACGTTTCAATTTTGATGGGGCCGAGAAAAAAGTCGCAATCGAGGATCGAAAAATCGATCGCGCCGGCGAGAAAATGGATGTTGCTTGGATCGTTCACCTGAGCGCGCACCTTTTCTCATGCTAATGCAGGTTCTTTGTGATTGCTGGAATTATGACGGGATGACACCCGAGCTTTTTCTTCCTCCCTTTCAATCCGGAACACCGAATAGTTTGTTGATCACATTTCCTACCTAATGCGAAACTGATATCGACCCTGAGCGGTCGACCTATGGGACAAAGCGCTTATTTATGGTCACCATAACGGTCAAGATTTATAGCGCCCCCTGGATGCATATATCAATTCAATGCAGCGATCGATGTCTCGGATTACAACCTGACAAAACAGATTTGGTCTTTTTTTAATCTTCACTTTGCTGCTGATACACACAGGGAATCTATGCGCAGGCGCAAATCTACACGGAAGCGTACGTGAGGCGCGTAGAATGCAAATATTATTGCTCATGCAAATTCCTCGCACTCGGCGCGTTTCTTAATATTCCCTTCGCTGACTCGGCCGCAAAGGTCTGGCAGACGCGACGACCAAAAGCTCTATTGGACGATGGCGAATAAAAGGCAAAAGACGACGCTCCGACTGATGGCTATTCGAGGAATGAATGCGCCCGGCGAACGTTTCTCTGTTGGCTCAACAGTGACGTTTTGTTGCCGTTTTCACTCTGATATTGATGAACACTGAAAAAAAGATCGCACTGGGGTCAGGCGGATGTATAAGAGAGCGCTGCTTGGTCAGATTACTTGGATAGAGAGATGGCGAGACGAGAAGTCGGCGGAAAAGCGGTTTTTGGATTTTAGGTCAATCGGGAAGTTGATAAAAGGGAAGACATTTTGATCAGCGTGAAGGGTAATAAAAAAGGTGTCAAAGAAGTGCGACAAATTTGGTATTAAGGGCGCTATGAAATTTACTGTTGATGTTTCATGAAAAGAAGGCAAAATGAAAGTTTACTAAATATGCGTGAAACAGTTTAATATGACAAGTGTAACGAAAGTTAAACAGTAAATAAATGTTAGTTGAAGAATACGATCCATTGAGTTAAAGAGAAAACAAGAAAAAGTGTTTTCTTTTATAACGGAAGTGGATTTGAATTTTTTTTCCTTTTGTTCTGGGAGAGAGATAAAGATGAAGTGGTGAAATTGTCAATGATAAAAAGTGCTTGATTAATTTTAGTGTAATGCTTGAAACAATTATGCGTTAGTTTATCGTGGGGTGAAATGAATAAATTATGATTCATTAATTAATTTATGGAATTAAATAGAAATAGTTTTATAGTAATAATAATTGATTGTATTTGTAAAACACATCTTCAGAGCTTATCAGTTCATCTAAATTGCTAAAGAGAATGAGACATTACACAGATATTAGATGTAGTGGAATTCTTCACATGAAAAAAGGAAAAAGATTCTGCGAATTCTGTTAAACACATTTATCAATGATTTTATTTTCATCTTTACAAAAAACATATTTCACCTATATAAGTTCGTTTATTCAATTTAGTCAAATTAATTTTATTGGTCGAAATAATGGAAATACACATTTCGACAATTTTTCATTTTACTTTAATATACATATATTTAAAATACATTTAAAAAGTGTATAAAATATATTTAAAATAAAATAGAAAAGTTTTCATTCTTTTTACCATAGCAATAAATAATTAAACATCGAACCAAACAATTACAAAACAAATGTAAAAAAGATATTGTGAAAAAGAAAACTTACAGAAATAAATAAATAAAAGTAACAACTACATTTTTTCATAATTTATTTTTTGAACATCAAAAATAGTTTTTTATTTCCATATGAAATTAAACAAAAAATAAATACCAATGAAAATATAATATCAACGGTTTATTTTAAACAGGACATTTTGAAATGGAATCTTCTCCTTAAGGACCATCGATATGCAAGAAACATAATAACAATCTAGACTCGAAAAAACTAAAGCAGGTAATACGACCCACCATATAATCTCTTTTTTATTAAATTTCATAAGCCAACTATCGAATCAACTTTGCAGACAGTTTCCTCAAAGTTTAAAACCAGGAACTGTTCCAACATATTGGCAAGCGACTTAATAAATAGATCAAAATGCGGCTTATTTCGTAGAGAAAGAAAAAGTCGAAGAAATGCAAAGACCGAGCGTGGTTTCTTGCAGCCTCGACCCCAAAAAGGCGGACAAAAAACAATCGTCGACCGAGAAGGGGAATAACTGTTGACTGCTCGTCCCAAATGAGCTGTAAAGCGCGTTTAATTGTGCCGAGACACTTCATAAATAATCTTCTTCGGCCGATTTAAAAATTCTGACAACTTTTACATCGGCGCGGCGGAATTTGCGATAAAAAGCAGCGGATGAAATTTCATTGTGGCTCGTTGGAAAAACACGAACTCTGGCGAGCAGAAAGCCAACTACGGAAGAAAGTTGCTCGAGCCGGACGTGTTTTGCATAGCGCGTATGGTGGATAGTATGAAAAGTGAATTTGCGCGCGCTTTGGAGAACACTTAATTTGTTCGTGGAACAGCGAGGAAGCGACGGAGATACGTGCAATGAACTCTGCTCGAGCGATCAATTGGGATTTGAAAAGTGCGCGCAGAGCATCTTATCTGTCTTACGTTTGGTTCTTCAGCAGCTTATCAATCACGCTCGTACAAGACGCCTCGACTAATGAATGAACTTATTATCTCAAGTCAACACCAAATACACTTCAATTGTTGGCTGTGAGACGAGCGACGATCTGATAGCGAGTCGCGCTTGCCTGGCTCGCTAGACAAAGCTCACGTCTCGAATTTAAACGTGTAATTGAGACTCATCTCTGATGGATACCCTTTTCTAGTTTTTGTTTCATTGTAATATAGTCGTTACTGTGAGCCGCCTTTGGCTTTTCATCTTCACTTTAGATTCTAAGAACAAAAATTGATATTCAAACGAGACTATGAATAAACAATTGAATATTTTTAATACTTATTCAAACAAATTAGTCTTACATTATTTAATCATTTTACAATTATTATACTATGAAATATAAACAATTTTAATAACGTTGTAAATATAGAAATAAGGTCAATTTAAATACGTAAAAAATGATATATAAAATTTATTGTGTATTAAAATTACAAAATGTAGGAATGAAAATATAAATGTGTTACATTGACTTAATATTGTACATATTATTATGAAAATGAATTTAAATTTTGGGATGAAAGAGAGAGATTGATCGGAATCTTGCGATTTATCTAATGTCCAAACTGGAAACTGGCATGTGTATTCCAATAAATAATAACGCGCAGATAGACAAGGTGGCCAGTGATCAGGTTGAACAACCTATTTAAATTCGGGCCTTGCGTGTAACCTGAAACACACGCGAGTCTCGGCTGGGAAAAAGCGCAAAATAAATAAGCCAACGTCAAGGCCAGACATGAACCGTCACATGTGCCTCCCCGGACTTTTTTCTTCGATAGGATCTTCGCGCAGCGGGAGTTCGGGTTTCAACAGCTCCTTCCATGGGAATCGCCGCGACCTCCGAACCTCCTTTTCGCACAACAGTATTCTCCTCGCACAAAAGCCCTCGGGATAAATCTCGCGCGTTATTTTCATTTCGGCCTATTTTGCTCCAAATAAATCTTCGCTTCAAACAGCCAACAACCACTGCGTACCGGCTTTCAAAATTCTCCAAAACATAAAGAATCGCAAACAATAAATAATCATTAAAATGTCCAAAAAACATTTATTTCAACACAAACAAAACAACAATCAAACTTTGCACAAAATCCTGCAACAAATAAATCGCTACGTTTTTTCGACTTTACTTTATTGCTCAACAATCGATGAGACAAAATGTAAACAATGTTAACCTAAGCGCAAAACGTCAAATCGATTTGCATTTTTCTTTGTATTTACCATCGCAGAGGACGACGCAGCAGCAGCACAGGAGGGAAGCCGCGAGGATGCTCGGGAAGCCTGCGGAAGCCATCCTAGAGGCGGTTCGTCATTTTCGTGAACGCCGCGGGTTGTCGCGCCGTTGTCACTGCGGCGTCGCGAGCATCTCGCCTCGCGAACAATCACTCAGTGGGCGCAAAAGAAAAAGCTGCGTGCGACCGCACAGTCGGACGCGGCCTACGCTGCCATGCTTCGCACTCAAAGACTCGGTCGAGACACGGCACAAACGACGAGCGCCAGCGCGAACCAGCGCAGACCCACCGACCGAACCCGACGTCTCGAATCAAACTCACGAGACGAGCGCCACGCCGCCGACGAACGCTTTCTCTCGCACGCGCAGGCATGCGCAGGCTTGCCAATCGCGCCTAACTTCACACTCGTTCGCAACATTGTTCGAATGTTCATGTGTTCACGCCGGACCGGCGAGTGGGGACGTTTTGGTTTTGAAGGTTAGACGACGCTCGAGAGATGTTTTGGTCGAAGATGCGAATTGATTGTTGAGAGTTTGTGTTAAGACTGGGAATAGAGAAATGTGATTTTACGCCTTTGATTTTTGATTTATGAAGGCGAAGAAGCTGAGTGGTTGATTGTTGCAGCTGGTGGCAGTTGATGTTTTATGAGGATTGACATTGCAGGTGGACAACTGTTGCTTAACATTTTTTAATGCTTTGGGTTTTATGGTCGAGTTTTAATGGTGTAAAGTTTGGTTGATTTTAATGTTCCCTTGAGAATTTGTTATAAATGATTATATTCAAGCGTGATTTAGAGTTGGTTTGTAGGTTTTTGACAATTAATTTGACTGTATTTGGATATTAATGAAGGAGTTTATTTTGGTGGTACACTTAAATGGATCTTTGTTTTGAGTTGTTGAGTTATTTTAATTCTTGTTTTTTTAGTTTTTTTGGTTTTTAGTTAGTGAAAATGGTTCTAAACAATATGTTAATATTATAATTATTGTATTGCTATTTTGATATCAAAAATTCTTTCATTTGTATTCATTTTATCATTGTTCCATTTTGGTTTTTAATTTTTATAAAGATAAGTTTACTAGATGTTTAATATTTTAGATGACTTTCTTTCAAAATGATATATTCTAATGATTTAGTTTTTTTGTATAAAAAATCAATGTACTATTGAGATAAAAATGTTTATGTGCTTATTTATTCAGTTTAAATTAACAATGTATAATAAAATTTATAACATTTATGTTCACCATTTAACTTAACTATTTACACTATAATTTTTAATCATTTTTTTTATTTTTCTCAATTTTAATCATTTGTTTCATTATATTCTTATCTTGAACAATATTGTTTTTGTTTTTTATTTTATAGAGAAATTATAATAAATTATTTATTATTCAAATATTCAAATATTTAAATTTAAAATTTATTTAAATTCTGTATTAATTGCATTTTTCGAACTAATTCTTATGTCTTTAAAAAAATATATAGACCATTTTCACATTAAAATATTCTCGACTTTTGTGTTTACATAATAGTATGAAAACATATTCTAGTTTTCCTAAATGATTTATAATATATGTACATGAATAAAGTCAAATTCTTAATTCATCAATTGGCACCTAAACTAAAATTTCCATAATTTTATAATAAATATCTTAAAA
>JABFQD010001693.1:0-17431 GCA_022817045.1 Psix sp. ZL-2020 | reverse complement strand
ATACTGAAAAAAATTTATGCTGACAGTTGACAGATTGAAATTTTGAGATAGATGTTTCTTTTCAAGACAGCCATGTTTATTAATTTTCAAACTATAAATGTATAAACATCTTTGAATGTCTTTAAAGCTTAAATTTCTAGCCAAATACTTCTCAAGTGATAGTATATTTTGTGAATTATAGAAAGAAACTCTATTTGAAAAAAATGAATTTCACTTGAAATTGAGTTCAAACAATTTAGCTGTTTTAATGTTTTTCTAATTTCTTACTTTTAAACTATAGTAAATTTTGTATAAAAAAATAATCAGACCATAACAGGACACCAAATCAAAATTTATTTTAGATTCATTAATACATAAAAAAAAATCGTTTCTCCAAATGAATTTCGGTGTTTTGCTTAGCATGTAACTTTAATTATTTAAACGTATACAACCTAAACACTCGAAACAACGTGGGAATAAAAAATAAAAAAAATATTTTTTTTTCAAGGGACTGACGAGATATTTAGAAGTAACTTTTTTAAAAATAAATTATTGATCATTCTGACTTCCATTTGAACAAAAGATAGCCTCGCTTTCGTCCCTACATTGTTGTTACTTGGGTATCGCAGAGAAACAAATAACGAACTTACCTCTGTGAAACAGTATATTCACCGAAACATATGTAATATTCATAAAAAGGCAAAAGCTCGCACGTTAAAAAACGCGCGTTGATTCGGTGGTTGATTTGGACCAAAATAAAAGTCAGGAGAGGGAAAAGATATAAAGAGGAAAAAATGAAGAAGAAAGAAAGAGCATCGGCGGGCTGATACGGACGATCGTCGCGTCTGAAGCGGACTGATCATTCCGACGTTGCTCTCGTAATAATTATTCGTATTTTAATGGCCGTTGGTGAGAGTCGCCTTTGAAGGTGAGAGCAGAGACGACTGTAGATCCCTCTGTCGTCGTCCCTCTCCTTTATTGTCCCTTTTTAGCATCCCTCGTACGAGTGCGAGTCACCCCGCGGTCCTTGCGAGCTTTTAAAAATATTGGAGATTTCAGATACGAAACGCTGAGTTATGAGATGCAGTCGTTCCTTGTTTCTCCAATCAAACGAAGAAATAAGAATGACAGCGAAGCATTTACTGAAGTGCCTGCAGTGAAGCCATTCAATCGCATCGCCAAAAGTACAGTAGTATATTGCGCAATTCCTTATTTTTCACGGTCTGGTCGGTGTACAATTTACAACGCGGCATCTTGGATCGTCAATATTTTAATTGCTGTGGCTTTTGTCGTAGGTGTATACACCGC
The DNA here is from genome assembly GCA_022817045.1 of Psix sp. ZL-2020. Classification (NCBI taxonomy): domain Eukaryota; kingdom Metazoa; phylum Arthropoda; class Insecta; order Hymenoptera; family Scelionidae; genus Psix; species Psix sp. ZL-2020. Next base: position 16,144 of record JABFQD010001693.1, on the reverse strand, counting down.
GAAACAAGGGAGAGCCAAGAGAGTGCGCTGGCGGTAGCCAAGTGGTCGAACTTATTAAACGCTACGAATAATTGAAATGAATGAACGGTCGGCATGGAATTGAACTTTAAATCGGCCAATTATTATCAACCCTTTGACCGATTAAGCCGAATCAGCGGGTTAGAGAGCCGTCGCGGTGCTTACCGTTAATAGGAATTAATAGATAAATATACAATCAAAACTAATCTATATTAATTAAAGGAGGTTCTCATCTTCGAACCACGGTGTGGCTCCTTTGTAGGCTGCGCCGTAAATATCCGGCGCTTCATTCATTAACCCTCACTTTCGACCCCGAGTAAGACAGTAACAATAACCGAACGGAAAACATCATCTGTCGTTTCAGCTGAACTTGATATTGCGCTGTTTTTTGTTGGACCGAAAAACAATTCGGCCCTACCGATTAATTGGCTTCTTTATGACATCGGCAGAACATTTTGATTGTCTGATCCTTGACGCGCGACTTTCTCACGGAACCTAGCTGACTAGATATCGGTTGCTTATGAACAATAAAATACAGCTGACGTTAAAAGACTCGAGACAAGGAGATTTCCCTGCCGAGGTAAGGTACGAGCCATCTAGAAACGACTGATATAGTGCCAGCATTAAAAGCAGAGCTGGGACGCGAAGACTGAAATACGAGCCACGTGAAAATATCATTAGCAAATTGCTTAATTTACGGACCACTCGCTAAAAAGGGGAGGCTTGAGACAATCAAGATTATTCATCACTCTCTTGGTACCTTGGACGCACGAGTAACGACACAAAGCGTGTTTAACGTTATGAAAATAAACAACCTGCCCATTGAATCGTTGCATTCACTTTAATCGTAAGAGTAAATATCGCGCTAATCCCATGCATATAATATTATTTGATGGTGTAACGCAAATGATCTAATAATTACTACTATGCAAGCTTCACTAAAAGCAAATTATGCGTATAGACGTTGCGAACAAGAAAGTTTCTTAACGTATATAGATTCATGAAAGATTATCGTGTAAAATTTGCAAATTTTCGAGGTTATGGTTACAATGTTTATATTTCATTTTAGTAACTTAATTTCCAATTTCATTTTTCCTGGTTTATTTTGTATACCATAGTAATTATAGTTATTTCAAATTCCATTGCAGAAAGATTTTCGAGAAAGAGAAATTCTCATTAATTAAATTCATAGAGAAAGATCGAATCTAAAACAAGTGTTTGACTTTAGCAATTTATGTCAATGAAATTGACATTTTTTGTTGTTTCCTTTTTTTATTAATTGTCATCAAAATTATCTGCAGTGTCGTTTAAATTATTGTTGTAAAAAATATAGCTATTTTAGCGACACGTAATAATATATGTTCAAATATAACTCGCGTGGGGCCCAAAGGGAGAGACGCAGATCGTGGGCCTCGTACACCCCATCATATATAATTCTGGACGTTGAGTAGGGACCTCCGCGATGTTGCGAGAGTGACGCGTTTTATCACTGCGCTCATACCATTTCAATATGCCATCAATAATAAGTTGCTGCGATATTCAAGACGCGTGCTGCGCTTTTACAATCCTCCTATCTGCGAAGAGCCGTGCAACAATTTGAGCTGTGACCCAAGTTGGGTGAAAGATGACTGCTATCAAGAGCTATAGGCGACGTTATCGTGGCACTGACATTTTTTCATCTTTGCATCAAACGACACGTTTATGATCTTGTCCGTTGTTGGCGCGTTTTGAACGCAATTTCTAATAATTATTTTTATTCGCAGAATATCAATGCTCGGGCATTCAATAATTTATTTTTATGGTGGATTGTGGGGAGATTTATTAAGAAGCTTTCAAATTTACTACAATACGACTAAAGAGTTGTGATGATTAGCATTATGAGTAGTGATAAATGTTTCTCATTGATGTACCTCGACGATTCTTTAAACAACAATTAAAGATGCATTATAAGTTGGCATCATTCGTGAGTGCATTTTTTCATCAGATAGTAAGTTTTTAATGGCTAATGATTTAAATTTAGCCTAACGAAGTAATTACTTTACGATTGATGAATGTCTAGTCGAAATGTAAAATTAACTATTTTATGTGGTGCCAACATTGTTTGTTGGGATAGATTAACGCAGTTAATACTTGTCATGTTCAATGAGTCCGTTTGAGAAAAAGAAAAATTGGGATCCGCGGCTGTCGAAGGTCGGTCGAAAATTGGCTGAGAACGTGTGGAATTCGGCACATTGGTGCAGCTCGTTTTGCAGTCAAAGATCTCGCTGACTGGGGCTTAGGATTCTTGGTTGGCACGCATGACCGATGTGCGATGCAACGAACGTATCAACTGACGAGTCTCGAAGCTTGTGTTCTCGTTAAAGACATCCCACGCGTAATGTCAAATTGTAGAAAATCAAGCCACAGAGTCACGTGACTCAACCCAAAAACAAAAAGATTTATACTTACTGATGAAGAAAATAACCGACACTTCACATAGAGAGTAGCTAAAGAACAGTGTTAATATTGAATCTATCAGAACGGAAAGATCATAACCGCGTCTACATCGTCCAACCATCTAACGTAAACAATTATAAAGAAACATTACTGATGAATACAAATTGATATCTAGCATAATTATTTTGTTTTTATTGGATATTTTCAGACGTACATTGCAATTAAAAATTGTTATCATTCAATTTTTGCATTAATATTGAAATTGAATTTTATGTCGGAAAAAATGGAAATTAGTGGTGAGAAGTGTAGGTTAAAGGCGTAGCTGTATTTATGATTGATTAAAACGTCTTGCCACGAGTGTCGCGTTGAATTCAATGTAGAGCAGCAAAATATTGATGTTTCCTGAGCAACTCATACTCATCGCGAATGTGCTGTATAATAGTTACATAACGCTCCAACAATGCGCGGTGAGATTCTAGATATTTGACTTATTCATCTTTTTGTCATATCCCATGAGAAACAGAAGCTAGTCTGCTTTTGTCTGGTGTTTGCTTTTTTCTGTGTCGCTCGGTAATTAACCAGATCATTAACGTCATTGCAATTGAGGAGAGATGGACGAATCGTAAGGAGCGCATTACCGTTACGCGATGGTTGCACAGCGATAGGCGTCTTGACTAATGCGACTGGCTGCACCTTGCAAATTGGCCGCGCGAGTCAGCGAATCACTCGAGAGAGAAAAAGTTTCCACCATCGAAACGATTTAGGACACTCTTTGTCCACCTTGCTCGAACCGAGACCGACTCACACGTCACCTGGTTTCTTCAGTAATAGTTCTTATTAACGGACTTTTTTTCTCCAGCGAAACGAAACAACAAAAGACGGAAGCGAGGTTTTATGAAAAAATGTCATCGTAAAGACGACCGATGGGGCAATTAAAAATTATATAAATGTCGTTATAACGCGCGGCGCATCGTCGAAGACATTTTATAAAAGAAAGCATTAATACATAAACAAGGCTGTTACGTGCAGCGGCACAAAATGTCTCACATATCACGGCCGAAATAACCTAGTTATACTTTTTTTTCTCTCACTGAAGATATTCAGAGCGCAATTTCCGATTAACTTCGACCGAAGGGCAGCGCTTAATTGCTCAAAGAATAATTTTCTCCTCGTTTATCGCAGCAGTGTTTTTTGCATGTTTCATCGGATTATAAAGCAGATACGCATGCTTTACGTTTTTCGCGTCTCGGCTTGTAATATACATATTATGTTGCGCCGAAGTTGCGTTTTCAAAGTAAACCGTAAGGACCATTACATTCAAAAGCGGTTAAAAATGGTTATAGGGTCCTCTCAGAAGAGGCAACGCGTCGAGCTCGTTCAAGCTGGTCCTCTCTATAAATATGTATAGCCAATATCCGCTTACATATTTGGTTATCCACTTTGCAGTATCACCATGCAGATATGCCTGCACGTGTGTATCAGCGTACGTTTCAACACGTCCGCGATACGCGTGTATGTACGTAAAGATTCGCCAGCCAGGCAAAAAGGTCTAGGAGAATCCTTTGCCGGCGCAACTCTCGCCGTGGTTACACGTGAAACACCTAATCTGCATTCGTTAACGTGACGTGTCGATATGCAAAACATCATCCTATCAGCTGTGTAATTTTCTTTTTCTATTACATGTATCGTATTCGCAAGACTATGCTTGAAATCAGTTTTAAACCGCTTTTGTAACAGCTTTGATACATTTTTCATTATCCTCGTCACACCTCGCATATCATTATTCCAAGAAAGCGTTTTCGACACGTCCAAACTAACTGGATAATTAAAACACCTTCGACACCATTTTCGCAAATTCAAATCGCACCAAATTGATATTTCAATATCGCCTCACATTTTGTAATTAAAAATGTTCCATTCTAAACATACATCAATGTGGAAATTCTAGTAGAGAAAACCGAGAAGGAAAAAGAACATCAACGAGCTCATAATGATCTGGTACACCTTTTGGCAATTTGCAGAAGCAGTACTTAACAGTGGTATTTTTCAATTAATTTTTTGCCAAGGTTCAGAAAAAGTAAACGAAGAAACCGAAAACGAAGGCGCGCGTGTCACGAGGCAATATCGACTTTGGTGTTTTTAGAGTACCGTTTGTGACGGCTGGCCGCTACACAGGTATATATAGAGTGATCAAAGATCAATCAGAGGCGACCTATAATTAACGACTTACGGCTGTGCTCGCGTTTGCATCGAGACTTGGCTTTTTGTCACTCCTCGGACGTAATTACTTGGCGCACCAGACGACCGTCTGTTTTCACGTTGATGCACCGCACGTCTACTCTTCGATTGGTTATACGCGTGGGTTTTTCTTCTTACTGACCGTCGTTTTAAGTCATTGTATCCATGCTCTTTTGGGATCGTCCACTGTAGTAATTAGTAGGCGTGAGCTTACGCCTACCAGACGCCACAAAGTTTTTTGCAAACGCTCAAAAATATTTTACTTCTGTATCTTTAATAAGATTATACATTAAAATTTAAAACGGCACCCGAACGTTATTCGGCAGATTGCAATTTCGCTGAATGACTGATTCACGCTTCTGATAGAACAGAAATGATTTTCGAACCGTCTATGAAATAACTTGAAACATCAATATTCCGTTGAGCTGATAAAATCGTTCCATTTGTGTCACACGTATACATTCAATATAGCACCACTCTTCGCAAAGTCTGGCGTTTCATTTCTTGTCTTCGTCGACGTTCCACTCGAGTTATTCGATGCACCAATGCACTTATTCTCAGGCTTGCAGGTATGTGTACGATGCCAGCGGCGGTTACAGATCATTATCGATTGAAATGAAGATACCCTGACCGGCCCACAACAGTAGTTGTTTATAATACAACAACCTATGTCGCGATCGTGACAAAAATGACGCGTATCCGCCGGAAGTATTCTTCCTTCGTCTTCGTGTGTCTCACGATTATGCTGTGAAACAACACTTTATAGGGTTTGGGTAATGCATTATTTCACAGTCAACATTTTTTCTTTGACAGACGCTTGTGAGTTCCACTAACATGATTTGCTTTTTTTATAGTCACCGGCTGCCGATTGTTTTAAACCAGTTGTATATTATCATACGTTTCTGCGCATTTGTACCATAACAAACTTTGTAGTGCATTTTCATGTATGTTACCGCGTCCTGTTATAAAACTGTAGCGCATCGTGATTGTTGCGCAATTTTATTTCTCTCTTAAGGTGTATAAATTCAAAGCTAGATATTTTCTGTTTGATTCGTCAGAACGAAGATATATAGCAATTATTATATGACAGTTTTAACGCTTTATTTATTGTACAATTTAGACATTAAAGATACTAAAATACAAGTGGAAAATAACGAAATGTACGTAGTGATTTCTATTGATCAATATCTAAAAGTTAATCTTGCAAGTTAACTAAATCTATAAGTTACGTCAGGCTTTAAGAATTAATTATCACCGCTTGATGACCCTTCGGTAGATGCGTTTTGTATGATAAAATGCAGAAGACTTTCTCCGATTTCTCTTGAAATTTTATGAAGCTCGGAAGAACGACGAATCTAGTGCAGGCAATTGTGAAAACTACAGGAAAACCGCAGTGAAACCCATCGAGCGTTCCAGTCGAAATGATAGGACGCTTGCATTCACGTAAATCATTCGCGTACAACACGTATGGTGCACAGTAGCCGTTTGCGATTGTTATGCTAACTACTCGCCAGTGTCTGCTCTTATTAGCCTATGTTTCCTGTCCGACCACCTGTTATCCTTTGAACTGCTTAGTGGGGAATTTCCTTGCTGCAGATGTCACAAATTCATGTTCGAACGTTCAATTCATTTATAGAAACATTAGAGATTCTTTGCCAACTCCCAGCATTATCTTAGACGAAACATAATTAGCGATACAATCAAATGTAACTTGTCATCACGTGAAATTACACGTTACGTTCATATCGTCAAATGCTATGAATTATATGACATTTTTTATGTATGTTTTGTTTATCATCCGAATCAACCGTCTTGTGAAAGTTTAACGATTGTCAAGTAAAATGGACTGGTGGAAAAGTATATTACACATGTAATATCAGTTCTAGCGGATTCGTGAGAATAAGCCACTCGAATGAACTCTGCTATGTTTCTTAACCTAATGACGAATTCTTGCAGCGCCTCACGAGGTCGTTCTAATAATAAAAAAACAATGCTTGCGAGACGAATTCCATTAATTTTCACGCAGATAAATCGTATTACGCTTAAAATGAATGAGTCAATATATTTTTTATAGCTCCGTTCAAAACCAGCGTGTGATTTTTGTACGCGAAATAAGATGTGTTGGTTTGAAAACAAACCTATCAACTGCATTTGTCTATCGAAGCACTTTTTCTCAAAACAAATCAAATGGAAAAACGCCATATGTGCTGACGATCTAGCATGTATTCATCGCGTGATATACATTTGATTAGTTTCACAAAATATCTGTCAACGTTGATGAAACGTGTCCATTATCTTCCGATCCATTTAGACAAAATGAATGACTCAACGGTCAGACGTTAGTCTTATTACAATAAAGTTTTATCTGTGAATTGGAATTGGAAAAGAAAACTGATTCACGTTAGTCTCTCATTCAATCTAAAATATTAATGGCGTAATCAATGTTACGCAGTCGTCGACACGGATGTTGTTGGCGGAACTAAAGTGTTGACAATTTAATTAGAAAAACTCGCAACTGCCGCGTAAATGAATCAAAAACTTCGTAAATGTTCATGAGCCGACGAAAATAAAATTAGTATAAAGTTATATGATGTAACGACGAATCAACATTGCTGTGTTTTAATTGAAAGTCGCAGTGTAATTGACTAAGTGAATTTTACAGAGGCTTTTTTCTCATTGAAAATAATGTTGCAAACACGATAGCCGCTTTTGGTCACGAAACATTTCGAAGCCGTGTAACGCGTCGACACTGACACGTTAGTAAACACACGCTAATCATTTTTGCGGTTTGCTGACTTGGCACGTGACACACTATTAGCTATAGCACACTGACTTTTCGAATCCTTCTGTTCAACTCTACACCCTTAATGCAAATCCCAAAATTGTAAATTTAAAAACTTATAATTAGACCCGTGCCTCATGTTTGTTCAAATGTTTTCACTTGCCACGCGACAATAAATTCTTACGAGGACAATTTTTCGTGATTGGAAACTAGTAAACTTACTATAATTATGCTTCATGAACGTCAAAATAATTTGTGAATATTAGACAAGAGCAATTAAAATTTACTTGCACAACGATGATCGAGCAACGTTTACCCTGAACTGTTGTACTTAAATTAGAAATCGTTAGCCGCAGAAACACGCAACGAAATCGTCTTTTTGCTGGGGTTAAAATTTAAAATCAACATCGGTTGGACGCAATTTCATTCTCTCCGAAACTGTCTTAATAACACGGACTAGTCGTACAAACGTCTGATTACCTTTCGTACATTCCGTGCCGATTAACTGGCGACTCTACCTGTTTGTAGTCGTATTTGTCGTCTTTGTCGTGACGTAGTAATTCGTGCGATGTGTCTGTGCGTTCGACTCGAAAATGATTCTCCCTTTGATTTCTAGATAATGGCTTTGTTTGGTTTTCATTTCGAAAAATTTCAACTTCTAACTAATATTTACATAAATTGTAGAATAAAATTCCACGCCAATTAAACTGATTTTCAAAATCTGGCTTTTTCGAACGGAAAAGGAACATCTGCTGTTAATAAAACAAATTAACAGATATGTATGGCAACCGTACAGCTTCGCACAACCCAAACAGTTGGACAATGGAGTTACAAAAAGTGATAATTATATATACAATATTTATATCTCGGCAAGTGAATGCAGTAATCTTATATTTAATCTGGCATTAAAGCTTGGTCGAGCAATTAACGATAAATTCTTATCCACGTATTTGGCTCTATTCTAGAGGGTTAAAGATTCACAAACGGTAACCCCTAGTAGATGCCGCCAGTGTGTGTGCGAGCTTCGATTGTAAACACTCATTATCGTCGTAATTATCATGCAAAGGGATATAGCGCATGGACTGGTGGCGTGTTAGAATGCAGTGAAGATCGTTTTTGTATCGAGTCACTTCCATCGTATCTGTATAAGTGACGTTGACTTATTTGGTAAAAAGAGTACGTTCTATCAGTAACTTGACGATTGACCTCGCTGAATCGCTGCTATCAACTTGAAAAATAATTCTGAAATACAGGTGCATTTTTAAACCACAAATAGGATAACGCTGAGTCGCCTTAGTTTATAACAATTTATCCTCAGACAGACCTATTTTCGAAGTAAGTCGACGTGGCGTGTTAAATCGCGCCGCTTTGAGTCTTGGATATTGCTCGCCATTTACAATTATGAATTCACAGCGAAGATACATCAAGCTTATTGGAAATTCTTGTATTAACAACGCCGACTTGCGCAAAAGTTTGAGCCATGGACGAAGTTGTGATCGAGTCGACGCTCAATCTCAACATAAAGCAGATAATGCGCGACTGTTTGTATTGGTCCAACTTGCGATTCAAATGCATTTAAACTTCATCGCAATCTCGCCCAATTATCTTAATGAATTGTAATCAGAACAAATGCGAAAAGGCCGGCCGTTTGTCATTTATCAGAGAGACTCAAATCGCCATGCGCAAAGCTCATTTGGGAATCTAGTTTCGTGTATTGTGGATCAATCGAAGCCGTGAAAGACCAAATGTGATTCTTCTCGCAAATAACTTTTTGCCCAATCCGTTACATATTGCACGGGATCAGTGCAACGTCGTAGCAAGTCGCAATCGTTCGCATCTTATAAAGATGTCACTATATACGGTCGACAAAACTTTCCTGATATATTGTAACCATTAACAGTACAAGCCTCCGAGGACTTATATACGTTCCAGTCTGTCGGACTGCCGACCACTTTGGAACTTTGTTTATCGAATAAATATCGTTACTGCATACTAGGTCGCGTTACCCATTACCCTGCGTCTCCGAACTATAAGTCTTTCCGCACTTGGGTAATCAACCCTTTTAGTTCCTGCACCAACTGCAATTATTTCCGTTAACTTACACAAAAATGAAACTTATGCATATAGATGTTTCGAATTTCACCGCAATTCTGTATCAATATACGCCTTTAGCTTAGTTTTATTCGGCCACGGAATCTTAATTATTAAAAATTTGTGCATTCCACAAAATAAAAAATACTTAAAATATTATATTACACAGATGTTTGATTGATAAACAATTTTTTTCACGGCGTCTTACTGTTATCGTTTTCTAAAAGTATTACTTACATGCTAAAAAATTTAAAAAGTAACATTTAATTCGAACCTTCTGTTACACATCTAAATTTCCTCGTATTTGAGTGGAAGAATTTGAGTAAATTTATAAAAGACTCGTTTTTCAAGAAATGAGCTACTACGAAAATCACAGCGACTTTACGGTGTATATTATTGAAAAGTGGTTTCATCTTTGCAACATTTTTCCGCGCTGAATTGCAGCCGCGGTGTTCTCTTATGTTTTTTTCCCCTTACGTGTTTTTTTCTGAATTCAGCTTGCAATTCGAGCAGCTTTACTGCAGCTCCGACTTAACGATAAAGAGCAATAATTGCACTTTCGCGATCGCGAAACTGACAGCAGTTGATGGTCGTTACCATCAACACCAGTGAGCACGTTGCATTCTTAGGTGCCACTATTGTTTGTTACCGTTGCGCCATCATCAGAACTGCCTATGCGAAAATGATGCGCGCAGTGTATCGACGCGGCGAGAGCGCTCGAATGGGCGCCTATCCGGCTTTTATCGCCGCGTAAAAAACCGCGACTAGGCAATACCGAATCGTTCGGCCCTTTAAGAAAGGTGTCATGCCGGCCCTCGACACCAGCAATCGTTCGCAATAACGCCAGATGTGCTGCGAGTCGTAAGAGCAGTGGCTTGTCAATTATTGAAATGAGCTAATTATCGTTTTCTCGATTCCTCGCGAAGCGGACAGCTGCACCTTGGCACGCATTATGTAGGTTGCTTATACTTTTAACGCTTAGCGCGTGCTCTGCGCCGTATCATTATCCTCAAAGTACTTCGTCCAGGGTGTTCTTGCAAGCAAGACGAGCGAAAGGTTACTTTAAAGAAAAACGACACTTGTGTGTGCTTGCTCCGCTTTTTCCATACTAATTTAGTAAGAAAAATTATATTATTTTCAGGCTTAAGTCTCGCTTTGGTCTTGCACTTATATTTTTCAACATTTATGAATATTTAAAAAGGTGGTATTACAATGTAGGAGTCAAGTTACGTTGATAATTATGTACGATTATAATGATGCAAGACGGTTGTTTCGTCTTTGCAAATTCTGTGTGATAAATTTATTTTTCAGTTTTTCTGGGTTCATTAAATGAGTATTTTCGGTGATAATTTAGGTGATTGATTTATATTTATTTATTTTTCTCCAATGCATACAAGTAATAGATAATACAAAAGTGTCGCTATTCATTAGATTGACTTTTCTTATAATAAAAGATAGGTAACACTTTTCAGGCAGGAGATCTTAAAACTTTGTTTGCAAACCTAATTCCTTCTAGTACCCTAATTTCACGGTAACTACTAACTAATAACAAGTATTTTAAAAATATATATAATTAGAATATTTTCAGTACGGACTTTTTTCAGTAAATATACGTTGTTGACAAAATATATTTTTTCCATTTATAATGTGCGAAAGAATCTGAAAACAATATTTTTACTAATAACTCAAGTTCTAATCATTATCAAGATAATAAATTTAATTTACATGATATTTGTATGTGAAATATATGTCTTGATTAATTTATTACATTTAGAAAATAAGCATTCATTACATATGTACAATTCACTGAATAATATATCATTACATTTATCTTTAAGAAAATGTCAAAATCGTAGAATAATATTTTACTATTACAAGCGTTGAAAATGATTATTTTAATACCTAATCTACATTTAATTATATCGCTTTATAATAGTTGAAGCATTTTTTGAATATTTATATTTTTCAAAGTATATAATATGGATCGTGTAAATATTTATCACGATTACTCTCAATAAAACAATCAAGATTTTGATCTATATTGCAGTACAGAACAAAGAATGAATATATAAAAATACTAAATTAAGTTGCTCTTATTATTGGAGAAAACTGAATTTTGTCCATATTTAAATGAATGACGACATGAACATGAAAAACTTTTTTTCAGATAATATAATTCTTTATTAAAACATGTTTGATATCATTTATTGACAGTACAAGCGGAATGAATTATTAAAACTTGAAATTCATAAAGTTTGATCAATTATTCCTATTTCATAGCCAGTACACAAAGTTAGAGTTGTAGATTATCTTAATTGCAATCAATTCAGTAAAAGTGTTGTATTTTCCTCACGTAAATGTAAATATTCATAAATTCAGGTTATAACGTTCGAGTGTAAATCATGTATGCATCCAAAAGTTGTAAATAATAAGGAGGTAACATGTGGCTTAATCAGTGCAGTATGATGTACGCGTAGCAGCACGCACGACCTAGTCAAGGTCGAAAGAGCTACCTGCATTCTACGTGTTCTTGTCTTATCGCGACGCAGCACAGGTGATCCTCACCGCGGGTGCTCTCATGGCCGGATGATACCGAACCGACGACATTTTCTGGATACTCGGTGGAGTGTGAGACTCGACAGCGAAAGGTCTGTGCCCCCGAGGGAAAACACGGCGACTCGAGCAATGCGGTGTGCCATAACGCGCCGCTGGGTTTCTTCGGTCGCACTCAAGGTCGCACTTTTATAAGAAATCGATGAAGCCGGTCGATTTGGTGCACAAATAGATTCCACGTTGTTAACATTCCGATTAATTAGCCGGGATAAAAAGTGACGCGCGCATCACAAATTGCAGATAATAACGCGCCCGGCGAATTTAAATAAATAACAGAGTTAAGAACATTCATTAGACGAGCTCCTCGCAAATATTTAATTAGAGCCGCGCGAGGTGCTGTTACGCGGCGAGGAGCAGCGGGCAATTAAAATGGCATCAATTCTTCGCGCAAAAATGTAAATTACTAAATGAACGGTACAGTTTTAATTTGACAAATGCCGCGTGCGACGACAATGCCGGCGTGTATATCGGCTCGGGCAAAACAGGTCGCGAGAAATGTCGTCAACCAGCCAGCTGATCCTGGGAACGACGCCCCGCGCGCGGCAACTTTCTTGCGGAATTGGGCTCCGCTTGATTTAAGGCCAGCCGACATGGTTCTCACACGACAACCGACAGACTGCCTCTGTCGCTACCAATTTGGCCGCTGGTGGCAGAATCGGACTCGTGCTACCCGGTGGGATGGGGCTCCGACACGAGAAGAAGCCCTGGATTGCATTTACATCGGTTCTTTGAGCGCGTCCTTTGCTACCAATGACTCAAACGACCGATAGCCTGGCTCGTTTGAGACGCGGATCGGCGACTGGTTCCCAAGAACGGTGTGTCGATTGGTCCGAATTGTTCGCGAAATTCTTTCGATAGTATTCGATGAATCTATCGAGGCACGTCGTTTTCGAATCCCTGCCGGATCGAGCGGTATGCCGCTCATTATAGACGGACTCTTTGCCGCTCCGCTCGCACGCATTTCGTCGGCAATCGCAGCTGCAATTATTTATCCATAAGTAACAAATCAGCAGTGTTCAATTAATCCAAAGTTGACAAAGTCGCGGAGGCCATACGCCATTTGCCTAGCGCGGTCCACGCGGCCAACTCCTATTTCCACGCGAAGCGTTTGCAAATAATGTCGAAACGCGCGGCCGCACAAAGCGCTGCGGCCTTGCCGCCCCGCTGGCGCGCGCGGCTGCTTCTACCCCGAGACCTTCGGTGCAGTTCAAACAAATAGGAAGTTTGCTCCGCGCGAACACAATAGGTGGAAACCGAATGATACGTCTAACTAAATATGTTACCGTGTTCCGTATCAAAGGCACGGTCGAACCTTTATGACGGTTTCTAGTTGGTTCGCGTCTCCGCAGTCTGCCGGCTGCCGCTGCGGTTTTGGCGCGCTGTGTACGTGTCTGCTTGTGGCTTCGTCTATCTCTATTCCGCCGGCGGCTCTCACGCAGCGCTCACGGAAGACGCATCAATCGCAAATTCGCGCGTCAACTGCAATTGCCATTGTCGTCGCCGCAGTCTCTCCTGCGGTTCGTTGTAGTATCGGGAATGATTTCCGCACGGCAGTCTTCGCCGGCCGGCCGGTCGCGGCGAGACGCTTGCGCCTCCCGAAATTAATCATCAAACGAACGCGTCGACCGCACCGGACAATGACTAGAAAGCGTGTTGGAATGATATTTTGTTTTCACACTCAATCCACGTTCAATTGCGTCTCGCGTTCTCACCGCATTGCCACGGCCAATCGCTGTTACCATCTCTCGCGCTTAATCGTCCTGCCAGAGCGAAGAGGACGAAAAATAACAATTTGTAAGACGCGCGTGCGAGCCCAACGCAACGCAATGACGGATTCATTTTCGCGATAGCCATTTTCTACGTGCCGTTTCAAATTAATTACCATGTAAATTGCTGGAGACGTCACGATACATCGAAGGTGATGTCGCACTCGGAATACTCGTTACCGGGCAAAGCGCGGGCTGAGCGATCGCGATGGCTCAGATAGGATCTCGCAGCGTCGTGGGAAACTGCGACAAAAACCGTAAAGACAGCGGGAGACAAATACGAAGGCAGCTAAAGAAGAAGAAAAAGGTATTGAAGTGATGAAACAAAATCAAATAGGAGGCAGTGCGATAATGGTCGACTTGATTGGGGGGAGAGCCGAGTAAAAACATCGACGAACTGTGGCTTCGGAGAGATTGGCTTTTGTCGGCAACCCCGCTAATTAGTTTACTAACTTATCGAGTCTCCTTCGTATTTACGACTACGCCGCAGGAAAAACATGGACGCTACCTGTCAACCTGTGCCTGAGGTGTTGCCGCGCACAAATTAACTAATAAAAATGTCGGTTTCCAGGGGACGAGTGCGGGAGAACGGAAAACGCACAAAAAGCGTCTTGCTTTTCCCAGTATTTAATCACAGTCTAAGCTAAAATGAGTGACAACCTGATTTCACTCTGATCCACTAATAAACAACTCGAGTAATGCTAACAATCAATCATTACCGTAAAAGAGGTTTCAAATAATTGAAAAAAATCACCATTAGATGAAGCACATGATGAACTTTTGACCAACTTAGGATTCTCAAGTACAGGATTGTTGAACTGACCAATTTTACTCGAAGAAATGAGTATATTCATAGATGGCGCCTTGCAAAATTATGCAAGTCGATTGTCACCGCAGCTGATCGGAACTAGAAAAGGCTAGGCAAAGAAAGTGTTCTGCCAAATGGGCAGTATACACGAGCGTTCCAAGAGACAAATTAAGTTCTTGCTTGTTGGATTCGCGAGGCCATCGACGGAGGCTCCCACTTGGTCCGTTAACGAGAGATACCGGCGGCAAAGATCACTGGAAACGAACTTGGGACAAGCGCGTCACCTTCCCGACAGCGCTAATAAATTGTTGGGCTGTATAAATAAAAAGGGCAAGAGCAATATCGCGATTGTGAAAAAAGACGAAGCTTACGTCCGAAGGATATTCGTTTGACTTCTGCAGGCGCGTCAAAATCGAAGAGTAATGAAAGGCGACACAAAAAGCGACTGCGAGGATCAAGTGGGTGCGTCGAAGCGGGCTATCAAATTTATCCGGTGAACAATTTTTTAACTGAATTAGCTGCGCCTGATTCCTTCGCGCCCTCCCAGATTGCCAATTCCGTGTCTTGCATTTTTATCTTACTCGTCGACACCGTTCGTCATCAGTAACCCCTTCGTTTTGAAATTATCCACGAGATTAATCAAGGCGCTATTTTTCACGTCCAATTTACAATAAAAACGAGGCGAAAGAAAAATCGAGGGTAAGTCCGCGCGAGGAGCCAATGCAGAAAAGCAAATCTTATTTTTAATTGATATATTCCGAATTAATTAATCCTTCCGGAAGGATGGACCGCGGAGAGAAAGGGTTGCTCGCGGAGAGAATGTGACGAAGAAACAGTTGGCGGGCCGCTCCCTCCGTTAATTAGTGTCGCTCGTAAATTTCTTCTATTGAGCACTTTTTTCTTCGATTATTAGCGCATACGTCTTCCATTACCCCTTATTGGCTCGCTACAACCCTTTCGACGTCCGACATCTGCTGGCATTCGTTGTACCCTCGCGTGAATTTTGTGGCGACAACGACTATAAATCTTTACATTTTTTATGACAGTAATAAGACGTTTCTAAATATCCACGAAATTAGTATTTTTCGCGTCTATTTATTACCCTTTAAATGCACTGCGAGAGCTCGCGAATACTTTGATAATAAATTTTTGAATGAAAGGCAAATTAATTCCGAAGGAAAGGTTTCATCGCAAAGATGCGTTGAAAAATTTATAAAACGTTTTGTTACAATGCGGTCCCGCGCTCTGCGATTGAATGAAGTTGTAAAAGTAAAGGGTTAAAGTTCGATACTCAAGGGTGAAACGTAACGGTGAAGCTTAATAAGAAAGCAAAATGACAGGGAATGAGCTCGAAGAAAGTCGAAGCGTTGAGGTAGAATAATTAAAAATACG
>JABFQD010001692.1:0-17433 GCA_022817045.1 Psix sp. ZL-2020 | reverse complement strand
GTGTTTCATTATTAGTTCCTAGAAATGGCAAATTAATTATTGAGAAGAAAACTCTAAATTGATTAAATAAAACTAAAAAGGAACAATCATCCTAATTGTGAAATGAAAATTCACAAAAGAAAATAAATGTTTAGTGTTTACGTTGTAGTAATTTTTTCGAGTGTAAATGTATTCTCGCCCGTTCATGCAAGGCCACGTTGAGACCACCTTACATTCATGGTTGTCTTCGTAGATCTTTTTTCAATAAGATTATCGAGGTGGCCTAATTAAGGCGTGAATATTAGAAATAAATTTACACGAGTGAGAAAAGTAAGTCTTTTTCTCATAAATTGAATACTTTTCCTATCAAAAGTAAAGAAGGCATTTCCAAAAAATCATATAAAAAGTCCACTTGTTGTGGACTTTGTAGAAATAGTGAAATATTTTATAGAAAATTTGTTGTAAAATGTTAGAGGTGGTATTTAAACAAATATTTTTCGTTACACCAGCACTTTTAAATACAGATTCTTAATCTCTTTAAAGAGAGCATAAATATACTATCTAGGGAGTGAAACACGTAATTTATTCCCTCGTAGGATAAAATTTGTCGGTTAATTGGATTTGAAACAAAACATATCGTATACACCATGAGAGCAAATATTTTCTTGCTCTTTAGAGTGAAGTGGCACCTTTGACCTCACTTCAGATTGCCTTCAGCAGTCCTTAATTATGTTTCAGGTGAGATTTTACCTCAAGCATTAAAAGATTCTTTTCCTTCCTTGACGCATATTATACTATTATTGTTCATAATATTATAATTTACAATTAAATTGTTTGCTTTCAAAAATGAGAAAAGAATTGAACGTTTTAGAAAAGCAGAAAATATATGAAAAAGCGTTACTTATAATGTATTTATTTATTCATACGATTGTCTTTTAAAATATTTATAAATCCCAATAGCTAAATAATATACTTTATTTTGTACCATTATTTTCAGTTGCAATTAATAATGTATCTATCATATTCGTATTCTCTATAGATGCTTGTTTTTTGCTGATGACTACTGGATATGCTTGCACTTCGAACCGCATAAGTTATTGAGTGGTCTTCATACCATTCAATCAGCTACCGATAAAACAGGGATTTGAGCATAGTAGAATAATTTAATCCTTAATGGCAATAAAGTTAAGGCTATGATATTAGAACCTGGACGATACATAGATCATATCGTGTTAAATGATCTGCTTAATCTTCACATTTTTGAAAATATATACTATTGATTGATTAGAAGAATTTACAAGAGAGACGAATTGACAATATTAAATTAAGGGGAGGGGGGGGGGGGGTAAGACTTTTGAGACCGAAAAAAAGTTTCTTTGCGATTTTTTTTCGAGTAAGACAGTAAATAATTTTTTAATTTTTCTACATTTTAGTTCTTCGGACCATAATTATCAAATTATTATCAAAAAATTATCATTCAAGACCATGTTCAAAAACAACCGCTACTGAGTTGAAAACCTGGAGCTTTCAATTCGCGTTTGAAATTAATTTTTCTTTTTTTGTCTTGTTCAGTAGGTTCTAACTTAGAGATTAGCTTAAATTTGTGAAAAATCCGGTTTTCATTCCGTCACAAAAATCGAAAAAAAAAATAAATATAAAAAATATGGGCTAATGATCCCTAAATTAAGGTGTATGACTTGCAGGCTATCAACGGAGTTGAAAAATACTATTTTGTGAAAAACGCAATTTATGAATTGCGTTTCATATTATATAATATAGTATTTTATGTTATAAAATACTTTGTAATTTACTTTTCATTGAGAGTTACATTTTTATTTGGAAATACCTGGTTCTAGAAGGTTTAAAATATACATTTCAGTAAAAAAATTCGATTTTTTGAAAATTGAAAATTGTCACTTCCCCTTAAGTTACTGGTGCAGCAACACCAACGAAGTGTTTGTATCTTAGTTTGACAAAATTTGAGACGTTTACGTTACCACTTAAGCATGTTAAACAGAGAGTTGAGAAGTCAATTCATATTATAATTAAATTTTCCGGAGATTGATTACTGTTACCTATCTTTAGCAATGACTTCAGATCAACTTGATGACTCCTTATATACAGCCATTAATGACTTGAGACGAGGCGATTTCTAAGTCTTGGATTATAGACCATCTAACACTTCATTTAACAGCTTTAAAAGGGTTCAACGGTACAACGATTTTTCATTTGATCACCATTATAGACAAAGTTAGTTGAATTAGGTTTTGAACGTTAGTGTGATAAAGTTAAATGATCATACAATAAAAATGCGTGTAATTTTTTAAAATTTCATTTTCATTTTGAGTATGCTTGAATTCTTGAAATTTATTACTAAAAACCTGCGGCTATTTTTGGATTTGGGTTGAATTTTGGATTTGGTTAAAATTTGTGCATGTTTGATATATTATATATCAAGAACATTTATCACAATGAAGTCATATTTTTCAATTTAAATAAATCACTCCAGAACTGTGTTATTTATGTTTAATTGACAATTTTAATTATACTAATAATTCTATATAAAGGATTTAGTTTCACAATAACCATATATTCATTTTTGAGATCAAATGTCGCTCGTTTACTCAAAGCATTCAATCATTCAATTATACGTAAAAATGGAATTTATAGAGTGATAAACAAATTATCACTAGATTATCATTGACATTTACATTAATTATAATTATTTATTATTAAAATTCTATCATTAATTATTTATTACTAACAACTTTAATTCTAAAATTACCAACTACGCAAGATCATTTATGAATTTGATTCAACCTGTTTTAATACCGAAGATTTGTGAACATTAATTTAAGATGTAAACCAATTTCTTCATTCAAATAAGTTGATAAAAACTAGACCATGTAATCTAATATTTCTGTAATCTGTATGACATTTCGATGCAATTTTCGATGTCAAGAAAAGTGTCCGAAGTTCATAACTGATTTGCATTTATTAGAGACGTCTGATAAAGTTTGACATGAATCCGTTGATCAACTAATGTGAAAGAACATGACGTCTTACATAGATGGAGCTCATTTTTCACACAAAGGAACGCAAATACGTGCCGAGAATACGGGTTTCTGTGGCATAAATCATACAACCGCAGAGAAAGAGTGCAAAGAAAGTGAGCTCTGCGAAACTAAGCAACTTTAGTCATACGGCAGAGTCACGTAGAGAGGTCGGGGTAGGTCGAAGCGATACTTACTGGTACTTCGTTGAGGGTCCACGTAATGGTGGGGGCGGGCTGGGAAGCGCCCGATGTGCAATTCACTCGGAGTGTCTCGCCCGCTGGCAACCGATGTCTTTCTGTGTCTATCGTCGGCTCGGTTTCTGGGACATCTAATAATTATACAAACGTACATGTTAATATCCAAAGAGGTAGCCAACTCGTACACCTACACCTACGTTCAGAGCACAGACGGCAAAAAGTTTGTATCAACGTTGTGGCGGCATGCCAACTGCTATTCGCACAAACGCTCCGACCACTTGCTCAAAAAATTAACTTCGTCCTTTTCTTTGAAAATAAATGCGTTATTCAATTTAATTTACAACGCTATTTATGTGCGACTTTGTTATCTTCATTAACCGAATTATTAACTGCTATTCAATTTTAATTGTTTAATTAAAGTGTTCGCGCCAACCTTATTTGTGGTTCTGGTTTTACAAGATTGAACATTTACGGAATCCAAAAAGATTGCAACCAGAACTTAAGTTATCTCTATTGAAAACTTTGACAGCGTGTAAAAAACCGAAGTTAAACAAGAAATTCGCATTCAACTTCGTTTATTTAAGTCTACGTTGAAATATAAAATAATAATTATTTTATGTAAAGTTTTGAATAGTTATACATTTCTCATAGTTTTGTTGTTCGAATCCCAACCAAAAGTTTGTATGTACGTCAATAATTGACTGACTTTGTGAGTTGGTAATTACGTCAGTTGAATGCCAAATTTCTCTTTAACGGCACTCGCAAAATGCGGGTACTGTTAAAATCTGATGGATAATCTGATCTATTATCTACTTTGTATATCTAAATATATGGTTTCAACAATTTTCGATTGTTTTCCAAAAACAAATTCTTTGTATAAAATTTAAATTACGTAATTTCGCATCCTTTACGTCATTGTGTAGTTTTTTAAAGAACACTTACCATGATGTAACATCGAATTTTGTTGAGACTTTTTATTTTTCCGCAGAAATAAAGTTTCATAAAAAATCATATCATAAATGACATACTTTTGTTATACGTTGAACTATGTCATCAGAAAATCTTTCAATATTTTTGTGCATTTTATTTTCTTTAAGTTTCTCATATTTCTCAGTCATCAAATAAAACTTACCGACAACTTGCAAGGCCGATTCGTTCCACTTTGTTTCGTATCTAGGATGGTCTTCTGTGACTTCACACTTGTATATTCCGGACAAATTCTTGTTCATATTGACTAAGGCGACGTCGTGTAAGTTTGACCGACTGTGCTGTAAAATAAAAAAAAAATCTCATTTTCTTCTACTACCAATTTTCTACTAAAAATCCTTTTCTTTAAAGCTCTTCATCTCTAATATTATCATTAAATTCACTAAAACGTCTTTCTAATTTTGGTTTTTTGGCTTTTTCAATATTCATCATGATTCACACTTTCCAATTTTTCAATACACTACATCCGAACTCAGCTACTTTGCTGTGTTTCCGACACACATTCCGAAGCTTTTATGCACCAAACTGGCGCCCACAGAGAATAATCATAACATATTCCTTTGTCATCTGAGGAAATCGCATAGTTCCCGTTGTTTTACTCGCTTCTATCTGTACTTCAAATCGAACCTAAATGTCATATCGATGTAAACAGACTTGATACCGTTGTTATGCATTCGACACTTTATATCATTCGAGTGTCTGTTTTCCAGTGATTTTATTTTGAATAGTGCGTGTGAAAAAAATATATTTGAAACTGAACGATTTGGATAGAGTATTCATAAAGTACATCTTCAATCATCTAACTCCATACCGAGCAGTAGAAATATATCGCATAGTACCAATTTAAAAAAAGAAAGAAATCAAAGTAAAAAGAAAGGAAAAAGGTTAAAATTTATTTTAAGAAGCAATTTGAAACAAATCTTTTCGTTGAATTGTCTTACATATTTATGTATTAAAAATGCGTTAAATATAATTCGTCATATAGTACTTTAAGTGCGAACCAGTTGAATACCTTTTTGTTTCTGAAAGCAACATGAATTAAGATACTTGATTAGAGTCTTTACGTTTTAACTTTCCCTATGCGCTAGTCCGGGTATTTGATGGAAATGAGTTAATAAGACCAAAAAGACCGTCTTTATGGAACGAATAAGAGAATGTTGAAATTTATTGCAATAATGCGACGTTTGTATCAGCAAAAGTTGTAATTGAATGAATTAAACGCCTTTATCAAGCGAGCCAAGTTTTCATTGAAATCCAAATTCAACGCTTTATCACAAGGACCTTATCGCACCACTCTGCTCTAGACAGTTAAGCACAGAACTAAATTGCAGATTGTATCCCACTGAAGCTGAGCGCACAAATAAATACGATTGTTCAAAATATTGATTTTTTACTGTTTTTACATTTGAATACACGGTAAATATTGTGCTATTGGTTTTATGCAAACAATTTGTTTAAAATGCATGCTACGAAAGTATTGATGTTCAATGAATCACGATAGTGTGATATTGTGCAATGATAAATCAGTCGTTTATCAGCACGAAGTAATGGAAATCGACCTAAAAGTTTCTATCTTCTGTAACTGCTCTGTGATTTTACATTGCGTTACATAAATAAGAGCAATATTTGTGAACGTGTGGATTTTTCAAACTTTTAACGCTATTGAAATTTGCATTATTCAACGAAAAGATAAAAGTTAAAAAACATTGAATGCAAAGGTTGTTATTCAATATATTTAATTGTGCCTTATTCTTGGCACTAAGAATTGTTATTCATGTAATGCATCATCACTTTCTTCGTTGCTAGAAGCAGTTCTGTGAAGTTCTAATGAATTCATGTTGTTTTTTAAATTTCAAAATAATGTTGCAATAATTGTCCTCAAAAGTTTTCAGTTTTCCTATACAGACAGGTAATAATAAATTCAAGAAACTTTAAGAAATATTTTTTGCCAACTCAATTAAAATACAATCGATGATCGTTTGAACCAGAACTGCAACCTCGGTTGGAAAATAACTTTTGGAAAACAGTGTGTTTTATTAATAAAAATTCCCAAGACTCCTTTAAAGGCACTACCTGCATGTTTTAAAGCATCTCTGGTGCAAAGAATATTTAACAAAAAATTTCGTGTCCAACTAGGTACACGGAAACTAACTTAACTTTCTTAATAAATATGTAAAGTATCTTTTTGAAGTGCAGACTCTGTTATATTGTTTCTTATTACACTTCGTGAATATAAGTAAGTATGTTAATAATCATTTCGAAATTCACATTAATTAATTTGCAGTTTTGGTGAAAGAATTTGAGGAAAAAAGTTTTAGGATAAAATGAATGACATTATTAATAAGCAACATTTAATATAAATATTGTATAAGAATACAGCATTATAATCAAGTTAAATTTTAAAACAAGTATTATAATATTAGTGTCATTACTAAAATTGAAAATTTCTTCCTGAAATTAATGGAGAAAGATTGAAAATTCAAATAAAATAGTTACGCTAGGTAAAAACATTAAATTAATTTTTTTTAAATATCGCTTATAATAATGAATTTTTTTCATTTTAAATAATAAGATAACGTAAAATATCTTGGATTATAAATTATTAATAAAACGACATGCATACTTGCAGTTTTACATGTTATTCTTATTTAATTTATTTATTAGCAATGCATTTATATCCAGTGTTTTGTTCATTTAATATTTCATATTTTGTAAGTTAATGTAGTAATTTATTGTAATTACTATAGCACAAATATTCACTCAAATTTTGAAAAACCATCATTAATTATACAAATAGCAATGTTTTTTATTGTTTAAAGTGTAATTGTAAATTTCATAGAAAACGGGGAGTGACGTATTGAAATGTTATCAATTTTTTTCACTGTTAAAGTTCAAACATATCGAATAGCATGACAGTGCATAATTAACGAAAGAAGCGAGATCTTCCTTAATTGTCTCGTGACGTTACATATATTGCAATTATTGCGCTAATAAATGTTTTTTATAGAGCTTTTATTACAGTGCTATTAAATATATCTCTTTATTCGCGCGAATAATTGTAAATCTTATTAGTTGTCCAAATTAAAATAAAAGAATCAAAATTTAATTAAACGTAATAACTGTAAATCAGATAAAAAGGAAGATACTTTAAACAAAAAATTATTGCATTTTTTAGAATACTTTATCCATCCAAATACTTTCTTTTTATTTTTAAAAAATCACTTATTTTATATGCATAAAACATAATTGCATATGTATTATATCATAAATAGACATTTTTATGATTGTACTATGAATACAATAACATAAGTAGGAGACATACAAGTTTTATCGAGTGACTTGATCACAAAAATTTTATGTGACACATGATCATGCATAGAAGAACAGAAATGATTTTTTAAAAAGAAACATTCTGTATTGAGAATGATGTTGTCTGGAATAAATACCTACAATATAATTATTTAATAGTTCTTTAATAGAGAATGAAAAAAATTAATAAAGTTTAAAAGTATGGTAACAAAATTTACAACTATAATACTAACTTTTGCAGTATTTTGTATATATATTGTTTATATCAGCTACATATTAAAATATTTATAACATTTTAGTATTAATATATATGCACGCTTATAGTATATGTTTTATATGTATGATTTAAATGACTATTTATAGACTTATATATGTATTATATTATATATAATATATACTATTTTTGTTCTGAAAAAGTTTGTTTGATGGTAAATTATTCAAATGATTAATTAAATCAGTTTTTCACTAAAAAAATAACAATTGCTTTCACATTTATCATACTTGGTATTGAAATTCAATAATAAACTAAATCTTAAGATAATATATATTTTTAAGTAAATCGATTATTGCTAACAACTTTTTTGAACTTGTTTCTTAATATGTTAATTATTTTATAATATGTTTTTTGTTTTTATTTTTAAATTTATAATAATCCATGCAAGAATTGCTAATGATTATTTGACGGTGATGCATTGGCCAATTGTTGGTAAACAATGTTGGCTAAGCATCTAAACGAAATTACGTTCAATATTGGCTGAACACTGGTTGCCAATGTTAGTGCAATATAGGCTATTGTAATAGTATTAGAAACTAATATTGGGGCAACGATAGTATATGGTTGTTTCAATATCATCTTTTAATAGTTGATATTTAATGCTGGTCCAATACTGAAAGCCAATGATGAGCGTATATACTAAGATAAAATCAGAATGGCATTATTTTCCAAAATTGTTTAAAAAATTATCTACATGATATAAAACAATGTGAGACTGACAGTGAAATTAGTATTTGTAGTCACTATTGGGTTAATAATTGTGATTAATGCGCGTTCAATATAGTATTTGCGTAGTTGTCATTTAAAATTTTATCCGTAAATTTTTAATACATTTTTTGAATTTGGAAACACACAGGATTAAAAACGGTCATTCAATTATAATACAAATAAAAATATGTGTTGGAAAAAATGGATTTTAATATTCAGTAGACAGCGCTACTGTTTAAAATGTGTTAAGTAATTGGTTACAATAATAATGTAATAAATTAAAATGTATTTATATGTTTTTTAGGACGCCGATTTTAAATTCAACCTCTAAAATCAATTTGACCTTCGATAGATGGCGCTGCTGTCAAAAATATATACTAATTATTATATATAAATTATAAAATCCAAAAAGTCCAAATTAAATTTTGACACTTAGTAGACGGCGCCACTGTCAATAATAAGTTACATTATTTACGATAAAAAATTTTTTGATTTAATGTTTTTCAAATAATTGATTTTGAGTTTGAAGACGAAAGTAGTAATATTAATATTGCTATCGAGAAATTTTTAAACAGAATACAATCCATATTAAAAAAATATTTTTTTTTAATTTGTTTAAAGAATTGGCTTTTTTCCAACAGTAGAATGTCAGCTTCGTTTGTTATTGCTAATATTAGACCAATATTTAAAAACAATGTTAATTTAATTATTGTTACCGATATTCAAAAAGATATTGATGTTTTATATCGATCGGTCGATATCGGATAAATATTTATCAACAATATTTATTCTATTATCGAATCAAGTGTCTGGTCTATAATGTCTACCAATATCGGATTGACATTGGTTACCAGCATTGACTTTGATTTAGTTGAGATTATATCAATTCTTTATATTAATTCAGTGTTGAAATTTACCGATGGACCAATGTAGGTTTCCAACATTGATCCAATATTCGAAAATAATCTTTGATCAATATATTCTAACAAGAATTGGTTATCAATATTGAACCAAGTTAGATTACTGTTTCATTTTAATACGAATCCGATGTTTATATTCAATATTGGGCCAATGATCGACAATATTGTGCCAATATTGGGTCTGCCATCAATTTCTGCCTGGGATGTTGTAATTTTCTATACATGAAAAATTAAAATATATTTAATAAATGCTGACATATGATTAGAAGAAGAAATGCATTTCAAAAAATATAGCCATAAACATTTTTTATTCAATATGTATATACTCATATTCATTTATAAAATAAAATAATGAACATGAATATAACATTATAAGCTTTTATATGAACTTTTACCGAATAGTGATATTTATATAGCTTTGAATCATAACTATTTTTTAAATTACGCAAAAAAATATAACTTTTCAAATCAAGATAAATTATTTAAAAATTCTATTAAATTTTGTAATAATTAAACTACCCCTGCACACTCAAGATGGCAGAGTGGGGGTAATTTTGAACGTTTACATAAAAACCCATAATTTGTCTTGCTGATTCATTTGCATGAGTTTTCAGAAGAAAAAATATAAAATTTTTGTTTCAAATATTGTTTTGCAATAGTAGCAGATGGCGCTACCATCGATGTAGTTGTATACTGATTCCGGCAATGAAGTGTGGGAGTTCTCAATTCTCAAGAATTAAAAATCAGCTATAAAAATGATAAAATTTGATATTTTTCAATGTGATAAATTTTAAATTTCAAATTTCTAATTTGAAAAAAAAGAAAATCATATTTTAGTGTATAGTTAAATAAATATTTGGGTTGAAAGTGGTAATTTTTGTATATATTATTCCTAAAAATTAATCTTAGTAATATGAATAAAGTAATGCTATTGTCAATACAAGATTTTTGAGCATTTCATAAGTCTCATAACGCCCATCTTTTATTTTTAAAATAATTCACATTTGTTTTCAACATGACTAACATCCATAATGGTGTTATGAATCTTTCATCATTTGATTAAATAATAAAAAAAATCTCTTAAAATAGCTTATATCCTTTTTTTATTATAGAGCAAGCTTTATCATACAATGTTAATAAATTGTATAACTCAATTGAGCAAATGTTTCTTTTATTCATGATATTAGCTGCTGTAAATTTTTCTTGAAATTCAGTAAATAAAGTCGAGTAATAATAATTTATGACAAATTACAATTGAGAAAAGTGAAAAAAAAAAACTTAAAGAAATTAATTAATAAAAAAATGATTAATTATAATAATTTATATTGAATATGAGCTTTTAATAAAGCATTTATTCAAAGAACATGGTAATTAGGCAGTCAATATTAAAAGTGCACATTATTTTATTATATTTCAAAACATTAATTTACATTACAATGAAAAATTTTCTTCTATGAACAGAATACGTATACTGAATTGTTAGTACATTTAACAAAGAATATTAACATTGAATTTGTTAAGCGTTAAAAGATAATAAACTGTAAAAATAAAGTGGTCAGAAAAAAATTAAAAGAACATGTATTTGGGTGTGAAAAATGAACGATTTAAAAAAAAGAGCAAAAGTTGATTGAGGTATGGGGTCATGTTTTCCACTCCTTTTTTCTATTCTTTTTTTTTTTCCACAATAATTTCTTCTACCAAACTATTTGTTCCGTTTTGAACTTTTTATTTTTTTCCACTAATTCTTTTAATTCTTTTTTCACACTGTCAACTATAATGTTATATAGTTTCATACAGCTTTCAGGAATTCCAAAATTTCATCTTTCCGAACATCTTTCATACTCTAATAAAATATTTTGATTTTTTCTTCCATTTTTATAACACTCCTCTCCGTCGGGCTTCTTATTTTTTCCCGTAAAACAAGTTTTTCCTGATTACACAGGAAAAATTTTATTTTTTATATATTTTATTATATTATATTTATTATTTGTGTCTGTTTGTTCTTTTTGCAATTCCATTAAAAATGCATATAAGCTGAGATGATGCTTTCCAACCACAGTTTGAAATCGGTTATGCCAACCTTCAGAGAGATTATTTGTTCTCGGCTGATTTTGGAAAACTGTATTATACATATTTCATAAAGCAGGAGGATATCAAGGAGCTGTTGTGCGAAATCTTTCACGAGCTGACTTTACTCGAACATAGTTCAACTGTATTATATTTAATAATTAAAAAATTAATTAAAATTGTTCAATGTTAATCCCTTATCTCAAAATAATTTGCAACTGGTGTAAATGACTCGGGTATATTTTCAGACAATGCTTTAAAAGCAGGTCATTCAGGGGAATAAAGGTCGTTGCATACATCATTTGTGCTGAAATTACCATAAAGTTACCATCTTAAGGTCTTCATCGAGTGTTTCAGGTTTTTTCGAGTAGCGAAAACATTCTTCCTTTGACTTTATTTTTAACTTCGTTTCGACAACCATGAGCCAAAAACCTCGTCTCCTAATGTCTGCGTATACATCGCTGGTATTTCATTGAGATCGTCGATATCTCGCGGATTTGTAGGTATATTTTTTAATCACCTTCTTTGAATAGCCTTTGGTAGATTAGGATGGCTGGAGGTATGCGCAAGAATCTCTGCAAAAATCGCTTAAAGTTCTCACCTTTAGCATTATTTTTTATTGGATGTAATGGTGATAAAATGATAAGAAAAACCGCAAAAGTTGGACTGGTGGAGCATCAGGATGCTCTTCATCATCCTGAATGCTGAATGATCATGGTTTGACTATGAGTCAATTGAGATCTGGTCACAGCGCCCTCTATTCGTCCTTTTTTTTCTTCGTGTTTATAATAAATGTGTAATTTATCACTTTTAATCGTTTTTATTAACAACTATTTTTACTCTAAAATTACATTGACAAGATAAATTTCATATTAAATTTTGATTAACATGTGTAAACCTTGAAGTTAGCTGTTAGTTAGAAATTAACAGTGGAAAAAACACCGAGTGGAAAAAAATTATTGGTGGAAGAATTTGAATGGAAAAAGTGTCGTTCAATCGTTGACTAAGAAAAAAGAAAATATGTCAAAAATGTATTTTCTACTTTTAACCTAAATAAACTAAATTATTCGAAAAATTTGTTTGTTCATTTGAAGAAACTCATCTGCAGAACTTTAGAAACAAATACCAGTTATTCATCTTTTCTGATAATATCTAAGACTTGAAATTCAGGCTCTCTCTCTCGAAGTTCGCAGAAGAAATTTGGTTGTGTAATGAAACAAAATTCTTTTCCGACTGATGTGCTTTTATTTTTCGTAAGTAAGTTTTTCAATAGATCAAAAAGAAAATGAACATTTTTGATAAAGACATATTGATAAACTACTAAATGATTGAACTCGATACAAAACTCTCTCATAACTAAAACCAACGTAATAAACAAAAAAAGTTCTTTTTGAGTAAATTAAAAATAATAACAAATTGTAAGATAAAATAATTGAATTTGTAAAATAAGTAAAATAAATAAATAATTAAGTGAGTAAAAAATGTATACTGATAACGCCTAGTAAACTACAATTAAACGTTTCTGCTTGGCAATTTTATATACCAAATTTTAATTTTGTTTATTGAAAATCTTAATATAAACGTTTAATAAATGTTTCATTATGATGCAATAAAAATGTATTCTAGTTTAATATTTGTTTATCAACTAAATGTAACGTAGACATAAATGCTTCGTTGACTTTTTCTATATATATTCTATTAATATTTTTAAAAGTCATGTAAATATGTATGCTTTTTATTAATACCACTTGAAATACATTGAAAAATAAAATAGAATTCAAAATCTATCATTAGTCCTACACATAGAGAGCGCCCATCTCTGAATTAATGCATCAAAGAACGAAAGTAATTATTACTATGTTTTGAAAGCAGTTATATTTATTTGATAAATTAAACAGAATTTATAATTTAATTCATGCTCTGATGATGAATACAATAATAATTAGACATTCACAGTAATGATGATAATTTCATTATCTCTCTTAGAGATTGTTTCTCCGTAAAAGTAAGAAGATGGCACCGGTGTACACTGATGCTACAGGTGATAACGCAGCTGTATATTTTTCACTATCATGGATGACTTCTACTAACAGCGGGAGCGTAACTTTCCGTGTTAGATTACTAATCTTTTTAGCTCTTGCTGTGATATTTTGTTCGTGATGTGGTATTTTCGAATGATACCTTCGCTAATATTGACTCTCAAATAGTGATAGTGTATTGTATTTTTTGATTTCGAAATCTGATTTAATTTTTCAAAACTAACTCGCAGTTTCTATTATGTATTATTTCATGTATGGATTAAATAACACGATAATATATTTCACATTTTAGAATTGTTCTTTATTTAATTAATAATTTAATAAAACAGTTCAATCACAAAATAAACTATTTCAAATAAAATTATTTTTTCACACAAGTAAAAGAATTGAAAATTAATTAATTAAAAACCACGCATAATAGTTATTAATTGATTATATATTTATAGTTAAAATATTTTAAACATTCCATAATAAAACATCACTTTTGCATAAAATAATTGAATAGAATTTTAAGTTTCATTTGAATTTTTGCATCGAATTTTTTACTATTTTGTATATCTATGTATGCATGCGAACGATTGGAATAAGTGAGGTGTAAGCGATATGCCCTGGGATCATATAGTTCTTTATAGCCACTGTATAAATTCACATCTTGATATTGAGAAATTAGTTTTCTGATCGTGACTCAATACTATAATACTTTTAATTAAATTATCGGTGAAAGTACAGACTGTTTTATTGTAATAAATAAAATTCGTTTTTGTTATTAGATTCTTTATTATTGTAGATCTTATTAGATTTTATTTTATAGACCCACGGGGTACCTCAAATTTGTTGTAAATGCGTGCTTATGATATAATAGATTTCAATCTATCGTATTTAACTATCGGCTTATTTGACATTATATAACGAAATTCCGAGCTAAACATGAAAATCAAGATTCACCTGTATTTGCGGTGCTCAACAACTCTTTGAGCTATGATATTCTGTTTTGAGAATACATTCGTCTGTATTAGAGCACTGAGTTGCTGAATTGTCGTTCGTGAATCGACGATCTAGGGAGGAAACTACAATCTTCGAATGTTATCTGTCTCAATCTACCGTTCTTCGTACAATATAGATGAGAACACTATAGTTTCATTAGATACATTATTGAGATAATTATTTTTTAATGCGATATATTTATGTATTTTAAACGCATTTTTTCCTTTATTACATAATAGACGAAATTTTAAATATGCAATTTAAAATTTTAGATTTAACTACATTAAACATTTATCAAGGACTAAATTTGATGTAATTTAGATCACTTAATTATTTATTAGATCCCTGGAATGACTTTTGAGATGTAATTAAACTTAGATGAAAGAGACACTGATGTGAATCCTTCATATGTAAAACAAAAAAATAAATAATTTTTCACATTTTATTATCGTTTATATAAGGCACTATAAATTATAGATACTTGTAAAAGAAGAAACAAACACCGAAATGAATCAGATATTTTTCAGGATATTTCCAGATCTATCACAGAAATATATATAGCAGAGTTTCAAAACTCTCGAAGAAAAAAACCATCGATTTGGGTTTCTGGTGGGATTTTAAAAGTTTCTGGACATAAATCAGCTACACTGATTCTGGTCTTTTGAAAGCGTTTTCCGAAACTGACATAAATAAACGATTTTTGATGAACAGTTAATCGATTTATTTTAATATAAATTACATGAATACATGAGTTATTAGGTTTTCGATATGTAATAGAATGGGAAATAGGTTATGATTAGAGGGGTAGAATTTTGGGGATTCCTTTTATGTTTTAATTCTTTTGTGTTTAATGATTTGAGAATTCTTCATTGAAAATTAAGCGCTCCAGATTTGCTGGAAGTATAACAGGATAATATACAGCAGTAGAAAGCTTCATGTGGGGACGAATTGCCGCTTAAGATTATTGTAGTATTCGCCATTAGATTATTACATGACATCGACTAATCAGCCAATTGACGATTTCAGAACCCACTAATGTCATATCTTGCGAGCCTCAAGTACTATTTTGTGCTCCCTCGCATCAAGAGAAGTATGAAAGCGATTTCTGACATCACCTGAGGCTGATTTTATTGGGGTTCAGTGTCGATTTCTACTAATTAATTTGATATATTTAGTATCCCTTCCACGAGCAATCCCGTGACGCAGGCTGACGTCAAGTGACAATTCGTCAAATCTAATAAAACCTCCTTGATATGACTTATCCCAAAGACTTCAGTTACATAAGAGCTTTTACATAATTGAAATCCGTTAAAGTATATATATTACATTGAAATTTCGTTTGAGGTATTAAATAGAGACAGCTAAATCACTATAATTCTGTTGCTGGGTTTCTGTATCGTTACGATGGTATTTTCATCTCAGTTGTGTTTGTCACAAAGACATACTAATAATGTTCAAATTTAAATGATTGTTTCTTTGAGAAAACTATCAAATAGCTCAAGTGCACACTATTACATGTGTAACCGTAGAATAATTTAAACTTATGTTTCAAGAGACACTTCACAAGTTTTACATATGAAACATTTTCATGTAAACCATCGTACAGTTGTTAATTTTCCGAACAACAGAAAATGATACTTTCAAGAGATGTTACAACATTAATCTTCCACATATCCGAAATTTCATGAAGTGAATAAGACAATTTTGATTCGTTTTATCGAAAGGAGTGTTAGTTTTTGGTTTTGGAGTTTCTGGATATGGAGCTTTTAGGATTTGCAAGGTAATTGTTGTTCAGATATTATAAATGTATGTAATATATAAATAGCATAGTAAGTTAGGAGAATACTGTACTATAAGTAGCACTGCGTTTGGCGCTGCAATGAATATTCACCTTTGAAGAAGAAACTTAAAATAAATCTTTTTTTAACATAAATCATATATGCTTATAACATGTAGATCAACTTCTTCCAAAGAAAAAGATCGTATTTCTGCCACACGGGAAAGAACAGATATTCTCCCTTGGGAATAATCACTCGTTTTACTCCTTTGTTTCTTAATGCTGAATTTCTCTCTTGAGCTGTTTGCCAATAGTTTCTTTTTCTCAGAGATTTTATAAAGTCACTGTTTATCTTCCTACAAAAAGCAGACATGAGTAAATCTATATTCGGCTTTATAGCGCGAATAGTTGCAGATCATAAACACTATTAGTTTTGAAAGAATTTTGTATATTCTTCAACATATGAAAACTTCGTGTATAGCATTGTGTGGTTAATTCCATTACACATAGGTAATCCCGCTTCACGAGACGATAACAATTATCTGGCTATCGCATTTGATATTCGGTTTGGTCTCGACGGGCTGGTTTCGCGTTAAACAAATCGGTGGCTATCCTGACTTTGTAACGGTAGTTGGTCTTGGTATTGTCGGAAAAGCAATAGCTGTGTCAAATATCTATTTTTTACCAAACAACTTGTTATCGACGCCATGACAAAAACGCGTAAGGTTTCTGTTACAAGTTAAAATTATAATTGAACTCTTCATATCGATTCATTTATGACGTTTCGACTTATTTTAACGAGTTTTTTTTAAAATTCCTACAAAACTGATATATTTAGATGAATTTTATATAAGTAAAATAATAAATATAAATAGTCAAGTGATAAATGGAATTTATCACATGACAATTTTTTAAACAAATTCTTTACATTATACGATGAGAGCGAATATTTGCATTTTGCAGGATGCAGAAAATGTATAAATACCGACTGTCACATGACAGAAATTAGTCCCATAACTAAGCTTAAGCTAACCTAAAAATGACGATTCATTTAAAATTTTACTAGAATCGTTTCGAATGAAACTTCTTCCATTTTTGGCAGAATTTTTTTCCGTCTTTTCAAAAATAGCAATTAT
>JABFQD010001691.1:0-17438 GCA_022817045.1 Psix sp. ZL-2020 | reverse complement strand
GTAAGGTTAATTATAATAAGGGATAAAGAAGTGTGCTTCCTTCTTTCTATAGGTTTTGTTAAAACTATAATTTTAACACTATTAGAAAATATTCGCTTAAGTTCACAATTTAGTTATAAAAGTAACAACATCAATGATACAAATCTTTTTGATGTCATAAAAATTTGTCATCACAAATAATTTATTTTCCAATAAATTATGAAAATGCCACGAGAAATATTATAATTAGCATACAAAAATGAGTAATTTTATATGTTAACAACTGTATTTGCACACTCAAACGTTTGCCTGTAAAGGGAGAAAAATATTCTCAATTTCGTGGAATGTGGTGGCCATGAAAAGGGCCGATGGGTAGGCTGTTTATAGGGTGCCTAGCTTAACACATCTTCGGACGCCTAGTAAGACTGGCCGACTAATCTGCTTCGTAAGTGGACTTATCACGCGTCGCGCTGGCGTTTGCGGCGACTGGTATCGGTCGTAATGTGATTCTGTTGGTCGGTGCTCGGGGCTCGCGTTCTCTACGGCCTCGGCGATGAGTTTCGCCGGTGGAGCGGGACCCAGTCGCAGTGGGATGGTCGCAACGAAAGGGTTAAGCTCACGTTCCAATTTTCGGTCACGTAACTCTAATTCGAGGGCTTCTCGTTTCCCCGTTTATGCAGGATCTCGCGCGTTTCGTCGACCTGTCATATCTGTGTGGTTGTTAAAGAGGGAAAACGCGGTTATCTTCGGTAGACAGTGGCTCATCCGTGACGACGTCTACACGCCTAGTGTAGACGTCGCTCACGCCTCACGTCACTCACGCCTAGGGCTAGTGAGTGTAATGGAAGATTAGGAGGGTTTTGTTTTATTAAATGGTCTTGAAATAAGCCGGTGCCGAAGCACGCTAAGAGTGAAGAGTCCTGAAATGGCCTTATGCCTTGAGGCTCACTGTTGCCGGTTGCCGCCGGTACGATATCCCGCGTAGAAGGCTGCTCTGCGCGTCACTTCGGAGTCTTCGATGATCGGTTGTAATCGCCGTGGGATCGAGATCCTTGCTTATCGGTCACCGTGGGGTCGAGATTCTCGCTGATCGCCGTGGAGGAAAAAAGGTCGCGTGGCCCGCGGACCGCGCTTTTAATCCCCTTCGCGGATTCGCTCATTAGTGCAGGTGATTATACCCGGGGATTGGTCGCCTCCGAGTGGTGGGGGTTATTCGTGGTGTCCTTGCTCGACACGGTGAAGTGATTTTTCAATGGTGATTTTTCGTCTATTCAATAACTCACGTTACAACGTCTTAATATAGGAAAGGAATTATTTCTTGAAGATTTTGAATGTACGAAAAATTTTTTGATGAATTAGTGACAAAAATTGCGCCCAATAAATTAGAAACAAGTGAATATTCAATTTAGTAGATAAAGTTATTTCGCTGTCATATATTTTGTACCAATATCAAGATAGTTTAAAATATATTAAAAACAAATCTCCATTCAGAAAAAATTATTGAAAAAAAGATAATTAGATAGATTAAACACTTACAATCAGGTTGTTAATAATATACGAAATACATCAAGCGAATTCATAAGAAAAGACAAAGATGACGTAAGAAGAAAACTGCAAAAATTCTTTATGAAATAAATTGTACTTGCAGGAAATGTAATATATAGGCAAAAGAAACAATTTTTAAACAAATTAAAGTTTATTTTGTCCCTACCATTTATTATATAATTATTTACATTGAATCAGCAGACAAAAATTTGAAGTTTTAGATGTAGAAGGTAAACATAAAATAATCAATAATTTAACAGAAAGAATGTAAAAGTAATTGTAACAAATACACTTATAATAAAAGACAGAATTTAAAATTTCGAACAGAAATAATAAAAAATCAAACTTTTATTACAAACATATTAACAAGTATGATGGTTATAATGTCTATTACCATATCTATTATGCAAAATAATTTTGAGTTTTTTTAACTGTTCGAGTTAAATAAAATGAAATTTATTAAACGTGAATAATCAATTATAAATAATTATTTAATTCTGTTTTTATATATTTCGTAAATAAGATGAAAGATTACGATGCAAAGAGAGTACGACACGTTAATTATTGAATTATTTTGGCAATTTTGGCAGGAAATAATTGTTAAAGAGAACCCGGCTTGAATAATTCCACTGTATGTAATTGTATTCTGATCAAAATTGCATTATTTGCCATTAATAAATTGTCACACTCCGAAGTCTCAAATTTCGAGGTAGAAGAAGATGCGCGGTCATATGTTTTCCATCTTACCCCAAATCACCTGCTGCGAACAGCTGGTATATTAGATCTTTGGTTGGAGGGCACTGTAGCAGACCTTGCGGATTGTGTTTTTTTGGTTATATTAATCAACCAAATAGGTATGATATGGTTCATGAAGCGGTAATACGATCGCGTTAGTTCATCTTGATGACATAATTGTAGCAACCTATTATTCTGACGAACATCAGTTTTGTTTTACAAAGAATTTAGCAAAATCAAAGAAGCCCAATTACTCGTCAAATGGACTAAGTGTATGATATTTTGACTTCGAATTCACTAGTCGAGCTTTGTAGTTAACAGATAAAGACTCAAAACGGATCCACAATGGTAGTTCCATCTACATTCCCGAAATTTATTCTCACGATTATCAGAGCCGGTATCTTAATCATTTTTAGAAATGCAAGATTAGATGGAATTTGGAAGAACAACAACAAACTTCATTTGAAGACGTGAAGTGAACTCTGGCTTCAACTTCTGTACATACCACTATTTCGGAGATTCGGTTGAAAGTTGATGAAAATAATTATTTTTATTTATTTAACATGACAGAACAGAATGTGATAATTAAGTAGAGATTAAGTTCAGTTTAACTTTCTTCAATTGGAATCGTAACATATTGTAGAGGACGTTGAAAAACGAATTCTATTAAAATGGGTATATTCTTTGAATTTCACGATTTCGCGTTGATTTTAGAAACTGGTTGATATATACGATTTTTAATAAAGCCGTTCAAATCCTGAATCATACCTATTTAACGATGACCTCGTATGAAGACTTGAAATAGATTTTGTTAGTAAAGTGATAAAATGCGCTAACTGGGCTTTTTATATCGTCTCTCGACAAAATTATGTCTAATTTGTCTTTTTTCCATGTAGGTTTAGAAAAGTAGAAAAATCAATCATCACGATCCAGTTCTGTTTGTTTTTTGTCCACTCGTATTCGTTTAAATGTGTTGATTTCGTCTTTCGATGCGCGTTAAGCTGGTTGCTAGTCCTCAGTCAAAAGTTTTTCTTCCATATAACGTTGTTTAGTTGATTGATTGGCTCTTGAATTCTACATGCTCGTACGGAAAAAGTTACCCGATTTCATGTATGCATACACGCTTTACTAAGTCTGCTTAATAGGACCTCTGATCATTTGATTTTGAACCTTGCAGCTAAATAATCGGTACCTGTTCAACCCTTGTCTATTCAAATGGATACACTTTGTGTTATAAAGTTCTATTATATTCTCATACAGGGCATAAAAAGTCCCAAAATGGTCAATTATTTCGAGAAACATATCGCAAATTTTAACAAACTGGTTGAATATCAGATCAAGCAAGATCTGGGAGACCTAAATTTGCTATAAAGGATGAACAGTCTCTTAAAGTTTTATTGAATTTGCCAGAAAATAATCATTCTTCTAGTAAAAAAGTTGCCCAACAGGTTGGAAATAGCGAACGATTTGTTATAATGTGCATAAGGTCTTGCACATTTGGTGAAACACAAGAGTACCCACCTTAAACAAGTTCTTTGAGGGTAAGAAACACTCTGCCCCTGAATGCACCCTCATAGCGCGTCATAGCCCTCATAGAGCGTCGTAATTAGTGTTAATCAATCAACATCAATCAAGTTTTCAATATTTCCCTCGATCCCCACTTACGAGGGTCGATCTGAGATGTCAAGTTTGGTGTCTTTATTTGTATTTTTGGCTGAAAAATCTCATTCCGTGATTGAAAATAGGTTTTATTCGAGGCTTCGTAATTGCTCCCGCCTCTGAGGGGCGGGAGTAGGAGTAACTCTACAATGTTTCATGGATTTCCTGACTTTTTCAGATTTGTATTTAACTTTAAAAAAATGCAATTCTTGTATGAAATATTGTTTTGTATCTTTAATAGGGAGCACTGTGAACGGGAAAGATAATTTATATTTTTACACTGAAATTAGACTTGACGCATTGAACTAAAATATTGCTTTAAACTTTGAAAGAGTTTGTGTGTTATTGTTATATGGGTGTGAGAAATGATAGATGGCGTTGTATAAAACGCCAATATAAAATATTTGTAAATAATTTTTTCGAATTATTTTTGAGCTCTACAAACGCGGAATATAAGTTGATTTTTTCATAAAAATCAGACACTTTGCGTTGAGTTATAGAATTATTTCGTTTCTCAAAATAATTTTTTGTATTCAAAAAATTCAAATTTATATATATATAATAAAGTACAGGAGAAACAATATTTTAAACGAAAACAATACTGGAGCAGTAAGATTTTAAATGATTCTTAAAATATTAACGTAATAGATGAGAATAATCATAATAATTTTTGAGCAAATGAAAACTGTTAAACAAATAATATATGTTAATACGATCAAAGGTTCAAAAAAATATTTCATTCTTCGAGCATGCACACATGCTATTCAAAACTATAATCTACCATTATTTTTAATACGACATTATTTACTGCATAATTACATTTATTATTATTTACACAATTTTCTTAATTATAATCAAGTTTATTGAAATCTTTTCTCTCAGTAAACTTAGACTTTAAATTTTGAAACAATTTATAAAAAAAGAAAATTATTAGTATACATTTAAATTGTATTTAATTTGACACGAAAGAAATTAGATAGTCTGATTTCGAATCAGACCTGAAAAGAAAGCCTGACTGCCTTCATGCAAATGTCATTTTGAAGCGTAAATAATTTTTTAATCTCTTACCTTAAAGTAGATTGATTGCACAAAAACAAAGTCACAATGCGTACTGAATAATTATTCAAAATAAAAAATAAAAATAAGTTCAAAAATTATAAAATAATTCAAAAGTTATTATGGCGCATTGTATCGAAATATTTTAATCCAATTTACTGATTCAATATTTTAATAGTAATTAATTTGACTAGTTAGGTACGGATGATAGGAGGCTGGTATTACTGTGCATGAGTGTGATTGGAGTGTAGAGAGATTTAAATGAGTTGTTTTAAAAAATGTCTCGAGCCATGTCTGGGCGTTTTATAAAAAAAAGTTTTCGGCGGAACAGTTTTAGCGATCACATGAAACTATTGTAGGAAAAAAAAGGAAGCAAAATAATGCCGGTTACAATAATAACCTGCTAACCTTTTTGGGAAATCAAGTGATAAATCTCGACGTGATCGCTCGAAAGATGTGGTGCGAAAATTGTGACAAACCACTTAGTTTTCGGTATTTAGAGAAGGTTCAATCCCGAGGTTTAGAGTCAATTTTTCAACTTCGTTGTTCTAAGTGTTCGTCAATAAACAAAGTATCAACTTCTGAGAAGTTGTACTTAGAAGGTGGTTCAGATCTGCTCCAAATAAACATTGAAGCTGCAGCTGGTAATAATATTGAAATAAAATTACCTTTTTTGTTTTTGATTATTAGGAACACTAATCAGTTTTCTGATCAAACAATGTAGGATATCTGGACTCAGGAGTTGGACATAAACAACTAAATAAACTGCTGTCAACAATGAACATGTTGATTGTTCACCACTCAACTTTGAAACGTGCAGAGTGTGTGATAGGTTATGCTTTCGAAGATGCTGCAAACGAATCTTGTATTGAAGCTATATAAGAAGAAAAAATGTTGACTATCAAGAAGAACAGGTTTGTAGAAAAACAAATGACATTTTTTCTTTACGAAATTTTTTATACGAAATGTAACTCGACAAACAATTGCAATGATAAGGAATTATCGTTTTTTTTCACAGAAATTGAACCGATGAAAAAACGAACAAAAAATTTGAGGCAAAAAAAATAAGAATATAAGTGCAATAATGTGCTCGTTCCAAATAAAAAACGCAGCATGTTCGATAACAATTTGATTTAAAATGTTGTGTTCTTTGTTTGGAACTGTAATAATATAAAATCTTGCACTTTAATTAAATTTTCAATTTGAAACAGGGGCAATTGATAAATGAAAAAAAAGGTTGGTTCTAAATGAGGTGTATATAAAAAAAGATGATAGTTTCGGCACACTGCTTGAAGTTGTATGGCAAATGTATCTGCTGCTGGATCATTCTTCGCATGTCATGGTTGAGTTTTATCAAGTATAATATTGAAATGACTCTTGAAAAAGCACGTTTTATAAAAGAATCGCTGTTTTAAATGAGAACTTTGTTGTATGTTTATATCTAAATTTCTGTTGACTTTTTTGTTTTTAAAAAACTTGTACCCTTTTAATTTTTGTGCTCTTCCAAAATTAATTATATTAATTTTTTACTTTTGTTAGGACGGAAAATTCTCAGATTGAAAAAAAGGACACTGATTGTCTATAAAGTTCGGATCCAATTGGCCTAGTCTGCGAATTTGATTTCGGCTGGGATAAATGGGGAAACGGCTATCAATATAACAATCAAAGTGGTAAACAAAATTAAAAACGAAATAAAACGATGACGTTTTATTTTTTCGGCACATAAGATCATTCTTGTTTCAAAATTTGTTCCAGGTCGCGGATTGGTGATTGGACACGAATCAGGAAAAGTCCTATCAAACGACGTTTTGTCTGTAACTTGCTCGATGTGCAATCAAGGGCATAGTCCAGAGGACCACGGTTGTCCTAAGAATCACGAAGGAAGTGCGAAGTCTATAGAGCTTGCGTGTGCTGTGTCATTCTTGGCAAACAATGACAATTTCACGAACTGTAATGTTTAAGTCGCAACTCTGATTGGAGATGACAACGCGGGCACTATCGCGCATGTGCAGCAAGCGACGGATCACATCGTTATGAAATGGATTAATACGAACCATGTCGTGAAAAAATTCAACAATAAGCTGTACTTAGCTGCCAAACGATTCAAATTCTTGTCAGCTAACGTTATCAAGTATTTGAAAAGCCTTCTTAGATGTGCCATCATGCAAAATAATGGAGACGTCGAAGGACTTCGTCAGGTGTTACGGAACATAGCACAACACACTTTCGGTGAACATATCAACTGCGACGGAAGGTGGTGTAAGGCTTGAAATGAACTACGTGCTCAAGTCTCTATCAGGGAAGAATTCTTTTTCTTTTGTCTTCAATGGAGATCGGAATTAGAGATGATCTTGGAGTCTTACGTCGACAATGCTGATAAAATAGCTCCTCCCGGTTCTTCTCAGTGGAACGAGTCGTTCAACCACATGGTGGTGTCGCGACCTCCCAAGAGCCGATACTACTGTTTTTCGAAGACCCTATGATACAGAGTAGCGGCCGTTGTTTTAGAAAAAAATGAGGGCTCTGCTTATTTGAAGTACATGTACAGCCGGATTCGAATAAGCATGAGTAAATCTACGCTAAAACGGCGAGATGCAATGCAGAAAAAAAAGAAATGCAGCTAGAAAGTCAACGTTTTCTCCAGTCTCGACGGCGACGATTGAAGTTGAAAAACAAAAACGCCGGTAGTCAATAAAAGAGAAACAAGAAAGGTATCTCCTATATGAGTGGAATGTAACCAACCATGGATCGCTCAGTAGCCGCCTCGTTGGAAACAAACTCTTTAATACCGACTGCGTTACCTCTTACACAGACACAACTGGTTTTGGATCAAGTGCTGAAATAATCCAAATAGCCGCTCACTCCAGTGACGGCTCTTAGTATTCGGCATATATGGTTCCCAAGACTAAAATTCACTCGTTAGGTTCGAATCTGACTGGATAAGTTGTGTCCAACGGGAAGTTCCGCCACTTTGGTAAAAAAGTCAACACAATTCTTTCAGCACAAGCTGCTGCAGAATTTATTGACTTTGTGAAAGGACTGAAATCCCAAGTAATATTAGTTGGTTATAATATCATCAAATTTAATGCACCACTAATATTAAAATGGTTGATAAGTCGCCACGTAGGAAAAGAATTTCGTCAGCTAAACTTCGGTTTTACCGACACTTTGCCTTTACTTCGTCACGGTGACGTTGCAAAGTTGGAGGTTTTAGCTGAAAAATTTTCAACTAGCGATGATTGGACAAACATAATCCAAAGTGTTCATGATGGTAACGCAGATTGTCAGCTCTTGAAAGGTTTACTCGATCACTTTTAAGTGTCAAGTGAACGGTTGATACAATCTGCTGTCACGACAAAAAATGTTTATGAAAATCGAGCATTGCGTCAAAAAGAAATCAACAACTTGCCTAAATTAAGTCCGCTAAGATCAGTTGTCTCTTCGAACAGAATGAAAAATGGCTAGGCAGAGTATCACGATCGAGGAATGAAAAAAAGAGTTCAGGCTACATAGTTGCAAAGGGATCGAGGTTTGCATAGGTGTGCGTGTGAATGGAAAGCCGCAAGAGACTGTAAATAAAAAAATCGTCGCATCGGTAACGAATTGTATATAGAAAAATTTATACATTAATTTCGCTGCGACAACTTGAACTACTCGAATTTTTTCAGATTCTGTTTTATTTTCATGATTAACACAAATGATTATTTATTTTTGAATTTCATCGCCTACTTTAATTCAATGCAATGTTTTAAACACATTCGTTTATAAGAAATTTTTTATTTATATTTTAGTTTCAGTTTCTAACAACTTTTCCATTTCTTTTTTAGAAATGAATTACAAAATAAAATAATGTCGTGACGTTACTTCTCAACACGTTGTTTTCATGTTCCCGCGCTCTGATGTTGGTAGCCTTGATGTTCGAGTCTAAAGCTATTACTTCCGGTCAGTCGCGACATCATATTACATAACCTCTTATATAAACAGGTATATATATGTAAATTTTAATTTTATTTTTTAATGTAACCCCGTAGGGTCTCTTTGGCACTTATTTTATAAGTGCCAACAAAAAAGAACATTTTTTTGATGGTTTTTAAAAAATCATAATCTTATCAAAAAATTGTAACATTTCTTCAAACGATCAATCTACTTTAATGATCAAAGACTTGCCAATAATAAAAAGGTATTCCAAGATATTTTATTTTCTGAATGACTATTTCACAATCCAAATGAAGAGTAATATTTCTTTTCGATACGTAGCACTCTGAAGATACTTTGCTTGTACCAAAATAAAAGATTAGTTTCAAAAGCTCTAAAGGTCTACGTTAATTTGAATAATTTTATAGCTGGCTAACCATTCTTCCTTTCAGCGTGAAGAATATTTTTCTTCAAAGAATTATTCATTTTTATTTAATATGAAAACGTTACGAAAATGCTTTTTTAAATATTAACAGGATCGCGGTGTTCAAAATTGTTCATATGAATTATAAAATCTCCTATAGTTGAGAGATAAATTTAAAAAAATGTAATCGAAAAATTTATATCTAAACGAAACCTAAGGGAGCACTATTGAATATTCTCCTACTTTATTTGTTTAATATAATATAAATTTGATAACAACAAAAATAATTGGCATGTAAATCTACACATACCAATTCTCGCTCATACTACAAATACATTATTTTATACTATGTCACAAAATAAAGTGGTTTACTATTTAATAATTCTCAAATTTATTTATTTATTGTATTTAATCAAAACAATTGAAATAAACCTGTTATTTCAGGTTTGCTGAAGAAAATGTTTTATGTTTAAAAATATAACAAATATAATAAATGAATGAATAAATAGGTATTAGAAAAATATCAGTTGCATGATCATTATTTTTCATGCTTAAGTAAATGAAAAATTATTATTCATGCAAAAAACGTAATAGTTTAATTAGCAATAGGTTTAAAATATTAAACATACGATACCTGCAGTGTCAAAAAGATCCACTTTAACAGTAAGGTTTCCTAGTATGCATTCTTTAGAATACAGATCTTCAACGGTTGCCTTATATTTATCCGTAAACCCTTGATTAAGTAATCGTCTTATAATTGCACTTTTACCAACTCCAGCAGCCCCTAAAATTACCAATCGTATCCGTTCGTAGTCCGCCATTTCTAAAAGGTCATAATAACAAAAAATTATTCCACCTCGGCAGTGTATTATAAGAATTCTTATGAAACAAATAATCAGCAATGGTATGTGAAACATTATTTTATGATTCTCAGTGAAGAATTATACAAACACACACAGAAATAGTTCCATGAACACAACAGAATATATTAAATTTTAAATTGTATGAAGATCAATCGTCTGAAGATATAGGTATGCTTCAGGGATTGGGTATTTCTTCGAAACTGATAACAGCAAGAAATTATCATAAACACATATATCTCAGTTCCTACTAAAATTGAAAACCTC
Organism: Psix sp. ZL-2020; assembly: GCA_022817045.1. NCBI lineage: Eukaryota > Metazoa > Arthropoda > Insecta > Hymenoptera > Scelionidae > Psix > Psix sp. ZL-2020. Next base: position 6,998 of record JABFQD010001691.1, on the reverse strand, counting down.
ATTAGCCTAAACATTATTATAGTGTGAAAGTTTTTTTAGTTTTTCCCGGTGTTTTTCTGAGTTTAACAAAAGCCTATAAACGTGTTTATTATTATAAAATAATTTGCTATACAAATAATTTTATTCTATATTTTAAACGTACTATGCATTGAATTGTAAATTTATTATTTAAAATGTATAGAATTATTATTGTTTTGTGAACGTTTTATGATTAAGGAGAAAATCCGTTAATACTTAACTAGTTGGAAAACTAGAGTTTTTTCCGATCTGGTGAGAATGGCAGTACGAGCGAAGCAAGTTTTGCCATACTCATGAGTTGGAAAGATTCTACTAGTTGAGAATATTACTTTTTCTTGCAAATGCGGTTTGAACTGCTTTTAGCTTTTCATCAGTTTAATGAAACGCAGAAATATTGAGAAATAAATTGGGATAGATAAAGAAAGTCGATGACAAATAAGAAATAGGCATGACAAGAGATGTGAGGTGGTAATTTGACGGGATAGAAGGAAGGGTTAAAGAAAATGTATAAAGAAATAGTTCCTAAAGAGTACTTGAGAATTGAGAGGCATGTTATTTGAAGAAAAACGAAATTGAATCGGAAAGACGATACAAAAGATAGCAAACGAGAATGTAAAGCATTTTAATATAATTAGAGATAAAGAAAAATAAGTCTATTCATGGTTACAAATATAACTTTATTTATTAAAAACAATATTTATAATCACATTTTTTCTTTAATCATTTGAGGTCATTAACTAGAATATCATTTCATTAATGATATAATTCTAAAATAATCTTGATTTTGACATTACATCAAAACGACTCAGCTTGCAAAAATATGAAATTAATTTAACTAGTTAACTCAATGACAACTTGAATAATTAAAGTGACTCAAAAAGAAGTTGATTGAAAAAGTTAAGAGTCGAAGTTTACATTTTGTCAAAACTTATATTTTAGAATCGACATCAAAATCAAGAAGATCGGTTTCCTAAACCGTTTTGTTGGCATTCATCATTGTCGGAATAGTCTGCTTCTTTGTTGGTATGGCCATCGGTGTATGAATGACAAGGAGTATGAAAATACACGGTAGTGTTTTTCGTCAAGTACAAGAAAAACGAATTCAAAGTATGTGCTGCCAGTATTTCAACATATTTCAACATTTAATAAAACTATAAAATATAAAAAATCAAATATTGCAGTGAATTAGTATTGCCGCTATCCTTTAAAAGACGATAACAATAGTATATTCGGCATACATCGTCCTCTTCTCCTCCCCCAACATAACATAACACCACCCGTTGGTGAAAAAATGAAGATATTTTTATAATATTATAATTTATAATAAAACATTTATAACTCCTATTATGGTAGATTTTTACTTTTCAGTGTATTAGTTTATCGTAACAAAAATATATTAATAATAATGCATGAAGCATAATTTGTGCTTCACTTATACATCCCTCTTGACTCATTCGCAATATTAAGCGCCACCTCTTTCTGAATGTTTTTTATTGTTCCTATCTTCTGCAGTTTTCACGCAGCTAAGGCTTTGAGTCAGCACATAAAGTCTATTATATTATATATTATATATCATATTATATATATAATTATCTTTTGAACGTTAAAGACAAAATTCTACTTTTAATTAAAAAAGCAGTACCGAGTATCAAATTCTGATATTTTCCTTAAGAAAACATGTATTAAAACATGAATGAATTTCGACCAAACATGAAAATATTCGACCAAATATGTGGCTTCTTTCTAATAGCAAATTATCAATAGTAGATGACGCGATAGAGGAGATACATTCAAAAATATATTTTGTTGAATAGAGTTTGCATGTTAATCTAGCTAACGCAGAATTCTAAATGTTGTACAAGATAATTCAGCTGGCATAAACAAAAGAAATACTACATTAAAATAAATAATAGATTCATTTATATGTATTTAATAACAAATGGTTACATAATATCATATATAATAATTAAATAAGTCGAATGTTAAAATGTACTTTGTGTACTTCAGTGAAAAACATGTTAGGTCACATTTTTCTCCATAGAGTCAAAAAATGTATCCAGAATTTATGTTTCATTGGATGACAATTGTTCAGGTTCATAAAAATTTTATTCTACTGTCCTAAACTACATGACGCATTTCTATATTTCAAGGGTTTTTAAATTTGGTGAAACAATAAACAATAGAAATTTCTATTTTTTGTTTATATATATCCTCGTTATTTTCCTTGTCAGTCATTATTGCAGTTTTCACAGCTAGTTTCTGCGAAATCGAAACGGCTAAAACAAAATATATGATATGAATCATTAACGTATCACTTTTAGTAATTTGATTTTCAGATTAAAAAAATTATACCTGAATTTTGCCGAGGTCAATGTACAAGAAAGCTATTAATGAAATTGTATGTAATTTCTCCGTATAAAGAATCTTGATCTTCAACATTCATTCGTTCCTTGGGTGAAGTGACTGTAGTTGGGAAAGTTTCGTTTTACGACTTTAAAGAACTGGGAAAATCGGACCTTCTGGAAAATTAAGTAGAATATATTAATTATGAAAAAAGATTATAATAATTAGAAAATAGTACCTACTCTTGTTCCGGTTAAAAAGACTCCACTGGGTCTCAGTTGAACTCTTGGGCCAGGATTTTCCTTTAAATCTGGATTTATGACTTCGTTCACAATCTTTTGATCAAATTTTGTTGCCATGAGCGGAGGAAAAGTCTATATATTTTTGTCTAATTTTATCGCTGGTCCACCTTTCAACTTTCTTTATTTCTGTCATACTTGCCTCAGCTTTTGCCAATACTGACGCTGAAGTACGACGCATACATTGATCCTTAAATTTTAGCAAATCCTCGAAAGTCAGCAACATTTTTGGTTTTTTATGAATCATGTTGATGAAAACCGATGAGACCGTAAATTTTCCTCCTTGGGCAGCCAGCAGAAAATTTTTTCAGAAAAGCACCCGTTGATTGTGAGTTAACTTAGTTCTTTAAGATATTATAGAATTTAAGATTGATTCAGAATCGTCGGCTTTTTTCATTTTATGATCTATTGATTTGAATTGAAAATATGTCAACGTAGTATTGCACTCATTGAATTACAGTTTTACTAATTCATCATAACAGAAGATTCTGGACTCGGGAAAATAAGTGCAGTTGGAAATCATAATCTCAAATTATGTTATAGAGAAGTCTAATAAACGAAATATATTATTTTGTTTATCGTATTATTATACGATTTCAAGGTTATGGTCAACTTAACAAATATAAATAAATTATATTTTCAGTATAAATATTAAAAATATTGGTAATCAACTTAAAAAAATCGTGGACCGAACTCGATTTAAAGTTAATACCTTATGAAATTGAAAACACAAATTTGATGACAGACCATACTTTACTGAAAAAATATTTTCCATCACCGTGAATCATAAAAAAGTGTGGAAGCATGGTTTTTGATTTTTTTCTTTAAATCCGTTTAAATTTCGTTCCAAAAATGTAGTCAGCTGTTCATATATTTAATGTTGACATTGTACTTTTTTAGCAGTATTGCTTTGATCATCGATTTTGATTTTAAGAATAAGATTTCTTCCAGGGCACCATTAAAAGCAGCTATGACTTCAGGAGGCAAGTCACTCTATTCTAAATAAAAAACTTAACGTTTTTTATAAAAAAAATCACTTTAAAATGAACAAGTGAGTGAAAACTAAGTAGGGTATCCAGTCGCTGGCGGTAGCATATCAAAGTAAAAATTAATTTTCACACTGTCTCTAATATTTTCACTGTTGCAAAATTGCTTAGTTTTCCAATTAAAAAAAGTGGTGAAAGTAGTCACTTTTATGTCACATGTAAGGAAAATACTTAACCATAATACTTATCGTATATTACACGTTCCCTTGTAGTCAGTTATAATACCATTTAAATTTTGGTACATTTGAATAACTGTTTGACACATCATCGATTAATCACATTTATTTTATTATTCGATCATATATTCTTAATGCATATTTCCAATGCTGGCATGGATAGCGTTAAACAGACAATTTTATTAAAAACCGATTAACGCTCATGAATTGTTTAATTCATTCTTTGTGAATTCATTTTTTGAAAACTTATCATTATCCTTAGTCAGTAATATGTATATTCTGAAAGTAAAAAATTTACATTTCTAATTCTAATTATAATTTTAATTTCACATAGAAGGACTTGAAATATACTACAGTAAGAATTCAATTTTTTTCCACACAGTTGTGGCGTTTAACGAGCATAGAACGATAAATAAGAGGTTGCGGAGCAATGTTATTGAATAGAGTAGCTATAAATAAACTTTGTTGCTATTTTTTTTCAATATATATTGAGCAGATATAAAAACAAAGTGAGTATTATAAGTAGATGAAATATATCAATTGGCTTCAAATTTTTGAGGAAAACATACAATGGTTTGACTTGTTCGTTTTTTAGAGAATTCCATATACCGCCGTATACCTATACATTGCGCATTCGTGTTAGCCAACGTTCATCGTGAGGTGATTGCCCAATCGGGCTTCACATGTCATTGGCCTTAAAGATGACCAAATGTATTGATAGTTCTCAAATAAGTAATCGAAAATGTTGACCATTATTGTTGCAGCACTAGATGACTCTTCGATAAAAATTGTTGACAACTTTTCGTAAGATTTCTGGAGCTATACTTCTGCAAGCGTCTAGGATCCTTCATATCCTCCCGACTTATTGGAGGTCGACAAAAGATAACATCCTTAATCATACCCCATAAAAAATTCTAGTTCAGTCAAATCAGGAGATTTTTCTAGCCACTTCACGGGACCTCCGCGGTGGATCCATTGACCGAGAAATTCATAATTGAAATTAAATCTTCCAGTAACATGAGAAGTTAATTACGTAAGACTTGCAAATATTGTACACTTTTGAGAGTCCCATAAGAAAGTGGTCCAATTATGTGTGTATCTATGATATCGTTCCAGACATTAAGAATCTACCTAAGTTAAATTTTATGCACTCGCTTCCAGTGACGATTTTTCACACTATAATAATGACTATTGTGCTTGTTTAAGAAACCAATGTTGTGAATGCTGCTTCGTCTGAAAACGAAACAATGAAGAAGTAGTTTCGATGTTCTTCTATTTTTGCAAAACCCAATTAAAAAAATTGCCTATTCTGAAAATCATTGTCTATTAAACCTTGGACCGAAATTATGTAATATTTTTGTCACACCTCCGGCCCAAAAATGTACACAAGGTGTGTATGCGTGTGCGTGCGCGAGGGCATGCGCAAGGTGTGTGTGTGTGTATGTGAACATAAACAGCAAACTGATAAAATTTTATTTCTGATTTTTTTAAATGTATCTACATCTATTTATAAATGTAGATACTTTAAAATGGAATCCGATCTATTAGAACTTGGTTTGGATATAAATATACATGACATCATCAAGGACTGTCAAGATTTAAATGTAAATCTATGGTAAACTAATAAATGAACATGGGGTTTTATTCTCAGAGCTACAGGTTAGGGAAACCATACGAGAATCTAACATCACATTTCAAATGGAGATTGATTTAATTGAAGAATTAGTTTTTCTGTTGAGTGCAAAACAGAATACATTGCGACAGCGCATTACCGTTCGACGATAAGCCAGGCAACAAATGGAACTACGTGCATCAAATCAAGTATAGGAACAAGGCCCATTATACGCTCTACTGCAAGAGAACATCAAATTAATCGATATCAATTCGAAGTGAAATCATTCGGACATAAAATACTGGTCCCGGCACAAGATCGTGCACTATATCAACAATGGAGATGTAAATTACTCATGGGAGGAGTTACTCTAAAATGGTGGCCAAACTTAATATTTAAAGAGGCGAAATTGAGACCAACACCAGGACCATATTGATGGAAGGAATATACACTAATTTGTTAAACAACTATTATTGTTTAAGGCGAGCGATGTTTGAGATTCAGGTAAATTTGTAAAAGTAGTTTCTGTGAAAATAAAATATAGTTAAATTGGAATTAAAATTAGATTTCTTTTGAATCATTTGAGATATACTCCCCCCACTCAAATGGTCTTACTAGAGGTGTTATATCTTATCCCCCCCCTGTTATGATAAGACGATTTGTAAATTCGTTTAACGCGAGAAGCAAGAAATGAATTGTAAGTAGTACACCGAATGAGCAGCATAAGTTTCGGTTTTGTCCGATAACGACATAGAATCAAGTTTATTTTCATAATTAGTTTAGTTTAATCGATTAGCAAATTCGTAACTAAATTCTAAGGAATCTTGAAATCAATTCGCAATATTAATTTATGTTCTCTTATTTCAGAAACTTTAAACTTTGTTCTTCGAGTCGAACGATTTTAACTATAAACATTTTATTCTTCCTACCATGTCGTCTTGTACGTCTGGTTTCTTGTTTTCATTGACAGGGCCTGTTTAATGATAATTCCTGAATTTGAACTATTTACCATTTATGAAATTAAACAATTCAAATTATAAGATTCACTAACTGTCACTTTAAATTTAAAGACTTATTATTGTATGTAAACGTACTTTGTTATGATAGGTGTTAGTGGTTTTGTTTAAAGCAGTTCGTAAGCTGCATTTTATTCGATTATATGTATTAATTTATTATAGTGTATTATAGTATAATATTATATTATTAAATAATATTATAAAATATACTATATTATAGTATATTTTATTGAAAAATTATAAAAAAATTGATTAGTTATAAACAAAATTTGGTGTGCTCCTCGTAGTGGAGGGGCACAACTTTTCCCGGTTTGTGATGCACAGCTTTTTGTAAATTGATTATAACATCAAAAAATGTTGTTTAAATTATATAATAATAATAAAGAAATAGCTGATAAAAGTTATTTAAGCACCAATCACAATTATATAATTATTATTGCTTCTTACTACGTACGTTTTTTAAAACAAATGGGTGATGGTAACCACAC
>JABFQD010001690.1:0-17440 GCA_022817045.1 Psix sp. ZL-2020 | reverse complement strand
TATTCATTATCTGAATATATATATATATATTCAGATAATGAATTTGCAGTTTTAGGTGCAAAGGAAGTTTCTAGTTTAATCGTTCATAAATAAAACATTCCCAAAATGCTATACAATTAAAAATCACGTTGAATATTTTTATTCAATATTTTTATAATTTAATAATCATTAATCAAAATGTAATCAAGTTTAGTATTTTAAATACTAATTTAAATACATTCAACTTACAAGTAATTTAAATATATTCATATATTTTAAATGACTTCCGAATCGCTTCCAAACATTTTAAAAGTTTCTTCAGTATTTCTTATTCTATTGTATACATAGAATATGGATATACAAGTTGATACAAGAGAATTTAATGAATTTGCCACATGACCGAAGATTGGCACGAATCTTTGCTTGAATAAAAAGACTTGCGCGTAAAAGGATCATTGGGATGCGAAGTTATTTCTTGATGGATCAGAGGGATGGACATGGACAGGGTGGCCGTGTTATGACTAGCATGAGAGACATTGAGATTAGCGGAGAGTAAAAAATCGATGTCATCGCTGTAAAGCTGCGGCAGTCGCGCTTTCGACTCGATCTCTCGTTGGAACCACCCCGTTCACCCCCTGTGAGCCAAATAAAAGAACGCGAGTATATGTTGGCTGCGTATACGCGAGCGACAGAGAAAACAACGAAGGACTGCGGTGATAGAGAGAGAAAAGCTAGGAAAAGCGACCCCCCAACCGGTCTCCAGCCCGGACAGATAGACGAGTATGTACTTTCGAATATATGTATATCTATATATATATAAATATATATACACACGTATTGTCTAGACATGTGCGCAGTTATGTGTGTGTAAATACAGATATATGCGCGTGAATCGGGAAGAACCAAAAGGACGAAAGAGGCGCAGAGCAGATGAGTTATATGCAATTGGGCAGCCTGCAGTTTTTTCCCCTTTTTCTACATTTTTCTTCTTTTTCTGCCACTTTTTGTTCGCTTGCGTTTCGTTTCGTTCCTTTTTTGTTCGCCGTCGCTCGCTATTTCGCCGCGGTCCGGGGTTTCGCAGGATACGTATCGATGAGTATCGACTTTTGTCTAATTTGTAAGGTTTAATGAAGGTACCGGTGCTTTAATTACCTATGAGATTTTCCGATCGAATAAAAAAGGCTTTCATCGTTCGCCCTGGCGCGGACTTTATTGGCCACTCGCGTGCAGGATCTTGCGGTTCACGTCTGCGATGAAAATTCGCGCACTATTCAACCCTGCACATAGCGAGTTTTCACTTTGTTCGTTTTTGTTCGTTATCATTTCAATTACATATTTTTGTATGAATATAAAAATAGTAGCATCTTCACCGAATCAGCGAGAATAGACTTTAATGTGGCAAATTGCCATGTTATTATATGTTACATAATTGTGATTTAATTATATGCGACGTTAATATGCAATTCAAGATGTTTTAAATGATATATATCAATTAGCTAGATCCAAACAAAATAATTGTCTCCTTGCTGTTCCGACATATCATTATATTAATGCGTTTATTGACATTTATAATATCTTAAGTTTTGCTGGAAAAATATTTGTAACTAAATTATATTAAAAGATTCGATTCATTTCATTGAGAAAACGATAATTCTTATTATATTTCTGGAGTATCGCTTTACAAATAAATCTGTTTCGATTAAAAGAAATAAATAAATAACGACCAACTGTGTTAAAGTTCCAGTATACTGTTCGATGTGAAAGATGAACAATTATTTTCCAAATGGAACTGAATATTTTTCATTTCTATCAAAATTGGATTTTATCATTACACTAATGCACATTAAAAACTCGACATCTCGCAACGGAATAATGTGCCAATAATCAAACGAAATTCATGAGAGTAAATTTAGCGTGGAAAATATGATACCGGATGCCAAGTCCGTGGTGTCGAATTTTGAATGTGTTTCCCAATTAAATGATAAACGCTATCTCGCCACCGTCGTTCTTGTAAACCGATAACCGCATATTAAAAACCATCCGCCAAATCTGAGGGTTAATTAAAGGAACCGGTAAATATGAAAAAACGGCACGCCTCCGAAAACAAATGCTTGTCGTTTGCATGTAAAAAGGACGAACCGTACGATTTATGTGGCCTTTAGCACTATCCTTGTTTCTCTGCGCTTCCATCCACTTGCTCTCACTTCCGGGCACTTTTGTTTCAGAAAATCTCATTTCTCATGAAAATTAATTACCACCGCATCCGAGCGCAATCGATAGAAACGTTTTATCAATGATCTAGCAACATCGCGGACGAATCTCCGTGACGTAGTAAGTTCGACCCCTTTTAGACGCGACACTGCATGCATATATGCGTAACGCACGTCACACTTTATGCGACGCTTTTTTACACCCAGGGCTTTTAACTCTGAAAAAAGTATCGCATAAAACGTACAAAATTTTGACGGGTAATGTTGCGCGTGTTTCATTTTTTTACTCGCCTCCATATATTCGCCATTTCGGCGTGAAATAAAGCTCCATTCGTTTTCTAAGTTAACAAGGAATAGAATATCACTTTCCGGCGGCACATGACAGTTTTTTTAGATTCGACAAATATTCTTGTCTTGTCTGGACTTATACATCGTCGAATTAATCCAAACTAGTTCGGTTAAGGAGGCGTCAAACGAACGAATAAATCAAATTGTCAACTATTAGGGAGAATTCATTTGTATTAAGTCGACGAGACAGCATGGACGATAAATTCAAACGCAAGAAAAGCCATCAACACTTACGATTATTTCCATGAAAATTAACTTCGTATACCGCCGCCTTACAGTTATGTGGGTTATTTAAAGAGCGCGGGCGCAAACTGGGACATTGCCAACTAATTCGAGTTAGTTGAGTAGCGGGAGCAGTAAGTGGTGGCTTTTGGGGTTGCGTGAGCTCAGGCGAATGTCGAGGGTGAAATGTTGCGACTGAGAAACGGAAGCGTGGAAAGAACAAGTTAAATAAAAAAAAAAAAAAAAAATGAAGAGAAACGCGCGCGTATGTTTGACGTGTGTACGGTTTTATAAGAACCGTGTTAGGCAAAAGTACGAAAAATGGTTTACCAAGATGGTTACGCTGAGGCGTTGAAACGAAATAGGAGAACCGAGTAATCTCGTCTATTTACAATTCTGCACCTTTTTCGTTTGTTCTGCAAAAAGACGATATCGTGCACTCACAAATACAATCGTTTATTCCAATTTTTCTTCTAAAACATTGCAGGCAAACTATCTCGCTTTTAATTAATTGTCATCGAAGATTGTTCAATGGTATTACACTCGACTGTGATGGTCGTGACTTTTACGTAAATCAAAAGGTACCTGATGTCGAATGGCAATGGTTGAAAGAGATTTTGTAAGGATAATTTCATAATGTAATTTCTCGTGATTCGAGAACAAATTTTAGAAAAATAATGTTCAATTTGAAAATATTTTGTCCGCTGCATTGCACGCTGCGGAGAGGTTTAAATAAACGCACAGTATCGGTAATAGATTGAACAGCAAAACGAGAAGAACAATGTAAACAAGTGCGCATAAAACTGTAATTAAAGTTCAATCGAAACACTGAAGTTTCACTCCCCGTCAGACCAATTAAAGCCGAATTGTAAATACTGGCTCTGCCGATTTTGCAAATGCTCCACGCGTTTCGATCGATTTTAAGTGTCATTTTATGATCGGTAGCTGATGATACTAATGTGCTTGTTTTTCGGCGTTACGGAAGTTCAAATAAAAGGACCAACCTCCAAGCTCGACAAGTTTCCGATAGAGGTCTTTGCGGTCGCTTTTGAAAAGATCGCTTATCAAGGACCGGCGTTAATTAGACGAAATGGTACAATTCAGAAAATGGCCCCGGATGACGATGGCGCTGTTGCACGCGATCGTAATGAGTTTTCTCTCTTTCGTTGTCGGTTCTTTCTGTCATTCTGATTTAACGATTAGTGTAACCAAAATTTTTTGTTCAATTAAGACAGTGTAATTACATTTCATTCAAAATAAAAAATTTCATTAGCGATTATTCTCTTTTTTTATTTTGCTGTAAAAAGAGCGTATCTCTGTCTGTTGTAATTACTTTTGACTGCTGGAAAAAGAAATCCGTTGAAAACTACAAAATGAAAGAAAAATGTTTACGTTACTCGAAAAAGAGTCAAAGAAACGATTCCTGATTCGTAAAAACGGTTGAAATGTAATTTAAATCTCTGAATAACATGATCCTGGCAGAGTTGTGCAATTGAAAAACTACTCTATATAAATTTGTCGGTCATTCAAACAAAGTTTCGCGGATGAAAATTAAAATCAAACTTTTTATCGATCCCGAAATACGCTGCGGGCAAAGTTTTGCAAGTTTCTCACAACTTGGCAAGTATTGATTCCAACAAAGAAAATTTTTTCTCGGTCAAATATTTTTTTGTCTTAATATTTGATTAGAATTTTTTATTTTGAGATCACAATTGTCGTCTTATTACTTCAATTATATTTATTTATGGTTATTATAATGTTCAAAATATTTTACGTTTTTTAAAAATTTTATTATACGTATATATTTTTCTAGAATGAATTTTTTGAATTTAGTTCTCACGAAATTTTTTTTAACAAAAATTCAAAAACGTTCAAGCCATACATTATAATATACAATAGATGACATAAGTGTGAAAAGTACTAACCTGTTTCTGGATCTCAACATTGAGGCCATACGACATCTCGAAGTACTGTAACAGAAAGGCACCAGCGAGTGAAAACAACAATCTACGTTGAACGAGCAAGTCCTTAAAACTATATACGCGAAATAATCCTATTGGAATGGACTTTAGTTTCCCTCCTTCTGGGACTCTCGTAAATCACAGCGTCGCTCACAGAAATGAGAACCCCGTGTGGGTGCTGCTTTTTCACTTTTGTTTCGTTTTCTTCTTATCCACCCACCTCTTTGTTCTCCTCGCGTTTCTCTACAGGCAACGCCATAAAAGAAACGAGAGGATCATTACGGACTTATAGTGCTATCTTTCTTGCTCGCAAACGAGATGGCCCGACCGACCACTTTGGTCCTTTTGCCAAAGCCAACGGTGCTGCCCCTCTCCCTCTCTTACTCAGTTCAGTCTTTTCTTCTTGGATCCTTCACTTTCTTGCGAAACTCGCCAAGTCGGAAATCATGAGTGTCACTTCCTCAGCAACCTCTTCACATTTCTTCATTTTGGAAGGATTAATAGGAATAAACATGATAAATTTTTATGCTGATTACTCAGCTTTAATGAATATTGATGTTAAATAAATAATATTCATATTACTTGAAACAACACGTTTACTCAGAAAAATTCATATAAATCTAAAATTAGATGCATCTAATTAATTAACAAAGTGTAAATCAGTTTGCCTCTTTTACAATTTTGTAATAATGTTTAAAAATGGATGAAAAAATTATTCAACGTATTTAACGTATTTTTTAAATGATTTCTTGTATACAATGAAAAGAGAAAAAAATAATAAGAATGCAATGAACAAGAAAAAATTAAGCTAGTTTGTTATATTGGGTGACTTGTAATGAGTTTTTAATTACTTTCGTTAGGAGCAGCAGCTTCTTGCTGACAGATCCCGAGATCGATTATGAGTAAGTGGCTTAATTGTAGTTTGGTGTTTGAAGTGGCGAGCAATTTAATTTTATCAAATGTTTTTAATACCAGAATTTGTGTTTAATGATATTTTATATGAACAATTGCTGCAATCTATACACGAAAATATAAATATTTTGCTAGTTTTTCTATTGAAATTGTATTAATTTCTTTTAAATTATTTATCGAAAAAATTTCGAAATATCATATTAATCTAAATTTATATGTAATAAAAAAGTTTAAATTATTAAAATGTCTCGAAACAAAAATAAATAGATGTAATAATAATTTATTTCGCAATTAGGGCGCGAAGTAGTTCATAATGCGAAGTAAGTTGGAGCTTCGGTTGAGGCGCTTTTAGATTCCAAGGTTTCCAAAAGCATTCAAGATATAAATTATATCAGCACAATGCACTATCGTGCCCTTGTTGTTAACGATATTTTTTGTCACACATCTTGTTGAGAAATGCGATTTCTCTCACAACGAGTTTGTTTTGTGCTCTAGGGAGAGAAATTCTGTATCGCGCACCGCTTCATAGGGTGGAAAAATAAAATTTCGCATGCAATCACGACAACAAATATTTTAACTTCTCATAAAACCACGATAATTTATTCATATTTATACTTAATAGTTATATTGTTTTGAAGAATCGTTAAATGTTACGGTTATTAAACCGGTTGTATCAATTCAATATAAAAATAATGAGTGGATATATTCGCAAATAAAGAACAATATTTCAATGCATTGAATTGTTTGATAATAAAATTGTTTTTAGGTATTAATTCGCAAGTTTATTATTAGTAAAGTTAATTATATAAAATAATGCATAGATAAAAATAAATTTTTCAATTAAGAGTTATTAACAATGAATCATTATTTCTATTTTGGAGAAAGGAATATAAAGTAAATTCGAAAGAATTATTTTAAAAATGCATGACAGGTGACATTTGACAGTAAAAACAATCGATAAATTGTTTGATGTAATACAAAGCAATTGTATAATCCATTAATAGGTAAACTTAGTAAGCAGAAGATCGATCGCTACAAATACAGATATATACCGACTTAATAATGCAGTTTCTAACAACGTAGGGTTGTGGTGTATAAGAGTGTGCTTCCACTCACATACACAAAAGAGCACACGTCTGTTTTCAAACTCAAATCCGATGTTTTTGATTTTCATCCCCCTATGCTCAATTATACCGTAGATACTAGAAGCGCTCTCGCTCTACGCATAATTTTCTCCTGCATACATTCAGGACAATACGTCCATGAGCACGAATACGCGTACATACATATGAGTAATAACACGCAAGGGGAGGCAAGTGTGAGCTTAGTATTTTCCACAATCCCAGCTGTTGCCGTTGAATTTTATATAAAGTCGTGGCTCCTTTTTCTCATTTCTTCTTTATCAAAGAATCATGATTCGTGCTATTTACTCGTCACCTTTCTTGCCCATTTTTTTTCCTATTCACGGTTTCATAAGTGTAATATTGTCAAATCTTTTAAAATATAAAATCTCTTTCTCTTGACATGTGATATTTGTTGGGATATATGTATTTGAACAATAATGATTTAACTGTGTATAATTTTTTTAAAACTTTCTACCAATATTATACGACATATTATACGAAAATCGGATATATTTGGTTCTTTACTATTGGAGCTCATTTAGATTCATATTCATTTTGCTATTGATTATATAATACTCAACTGACTTCTATTTGACTCTTTCAAGTCAAAGTTCAATCGAGTTCCCGATATTTTTTTAGCGTTAGCAATTTTTTGCGTCATACATTTATACAGTTGGATTTTTCATTAGCACAACTAGACACTTGAATCTTGAGAATAGAAAAAAAGTTGAATAATGTTACATGTACATAAGCTGCTAGAAATCATTATAATCAACATGCATTATCTTAATAACGATCTTTTATTTTGAATATACAATGATTCCTGCAATATATTCTATAATCAATTTAGTATTCGATTGCACTTTAATTTTCGATTGTAGTCACGCCCCTTGTCAGATCCCAGTGACTAACTTTTGACTGTATCGATTTTTATGCAGCTCACTACGCGAAATCCAATAATGGAAGTTATATCAATAATTCCACCCCCGCCGGTTATTTGATAGGGATCTTTCAGTGGCAAGTCTTTGATAGGGTGATTGAGCCACCCCACTTTTGGTATGACTCCGCGTCCCCATTTTCTGCGTCGTTTTTTCTCCACTATTTCTTCCTCTTTTCTCGCCGACACGCTTTTTCTCACCCTCTTAAACTCTCGTTTTTTTATCTCCCCTTTGAAAGCTTACGCATGACTCGGATAATTATGGGATAATTAATAAGACCTCCAATTGAGGAAGGAATATGAAAAATAAAAATAATGGCGCTATTATTCTTTGCTACCTTCTATTCATTACTTTAAGCCAAATATTTGTCAATTAGAAACAATCGATATTTCACAAATGCATTTCATTTGTATTATTGAAATTTTGTAATATTAATACAGTAATATTATAAGATTATTTAAAAATTAAATATATTAAGTACTTTTCAGAAATTGAAATTGATAAATTGTTTGCTTAACTTGTGAGCAAACGACGAAGTTTGATCAAAAGACGTTATATGGATGAGTAAAAAAAATATTCCGTCAAATGTTGAAAGAGGAGTAAGAATCGAATCAATTAAAAGGACATTATCTCTAAGCCAAATAAACTCCCAAATGACAATCGACCCTCTTTTATCGGGTGAACCTGCTCGTTTGTTCTTTTCGGGATGAAACTCGAATTCTAGTCAACCTATTTTTTCCTTTGCCTCTCTTCTTTCGAGGAATATTGTTATAATCTACCCTGATTTATCGATGGAAAATTCTGAACACTTTACGACCCTCAATTCATTATTCAATATCCGATGCGCAATTCTTAGGAACAGATAAAAGTTATCGAGTTTAAATAAATTGAAGCGAAAGTTTTTCTGTTTGAACAATTTCGTAAAGTATACTTTTTCCTGATTCAATGAATAATTTGCAATTTTGTCTTTGAAAATAAGTGATAAATCTGTGTGTAAAGAAACGATAGTAATCATGCTCGTGATTATCTATCATTGTTATAATAAAAACCGCAACATTGAAATGAGTGTGAAAAATACTGTTTCGTTTCTTAAGTGTGATCATCGTTGATCACAACAACGAAAATCACTTATTTTACGAAAATATTGTAGCTCTTTTTCACTGGTGAACTGTTTTTGTTTTATTAAAGTAATATTAATGTTTCTACGGTTAGTACGGTATATCGAATAAAAAAGAAACAAAAACTGCAAATCGTATGCTTCGACGAAATTGCTCGCATGTTGATTAAAAAACATGAAGAATAAAATGAAAATTGAATGAAAAAATATAATATTCACAGTAAAATTTATATATTAATCTATTTGCGTACGCCGAAATAAGATAATTGAGTACGCGGCCGCAATGAGGGTGTATGGCTTGTGGAATCCCCCGGAGTTGGGCGCGTGAAAAAGATTAGACGTTAACTCGTAAACGGTAAGCGCGCGTTACTCTAATGAAAATCTTTCGCAGAAGAGGTCACGTGCGCGCGCGCCAAATTAGAACATCAGTGGTACGTGTATAGGAAGGTGCAGCGTTGTATTTACACGAATAATACTCGCTGCTGTCTGACAAACCCTCGACACGTATTTTTATCTTCGTCGGAGTTTCGTCGTCTCACTTTAGCCGGCTCTTTTGGCTGGAGCGCATGTCTCTGTTGCACCGGGATTTTATCCTTGTCTGGCGAGATCTTCGCTATCTCCCTCGGAACGTCTCTTTCTCTTCGTTTACTTTGGAGATATCGATTACTGGCTCAACTCCCAACCCCCATGACCCACCTCAACCCACACCATTCGCCGCGAAGCTGCCCTTCTACCTCGCACCACCGCCGCCTGGGTGGTTCTCACCACCCACTCACCCGGCTACTCGCTCGCTCGCTAGCTCTCTAGGTGACACATCAGTGTAGCAGTTTACAGCAATGTACACAAGCCAACGACATAAAGCGAGCTTTCTTTTACGACCGACCGCGTTAAGTTGCGCCTTCTCCACTGTTTCCAACTAAACTCACCCGCGCAAATTTGACACTTTGTTTTCCTGGTCTCTGTTCACGTTCCCCTTTTTTCATTTTTTAAACAACTTAACACCATTTGATTATGCTCATTTTTATTATTGGAACGTTCAACGGAGATTTAGAATTCGAGTTTTTAAAAAGATGAAAGTTTATTTGTTTTTGAAATAAAAGTACTTGATTCATTTTTACTTCCCCATTTTTACGAAGAAAATGATATAAAATTTTAGTTAACGGAAGTTATGTTTCGTGAGTCTAACAAAGATTTATCAATTGAAATAACGTTACTGCACGTAAATTTTTCAGATCATCTATTTTTATTTCAAAAACAAAGTATGTAACTGAAAATTGAAATGTTACACATCTGTCAAAAATAAACTTTTGTTATATTAAAATTCTGTGCAGTTAATGTTATTTTTTCTAACCATGCAATTAAAGAGAATCAAACGAATTGTAATAAAAAATTGATGTTACTTGTGGTACTATTCTCAATAATTATTCGTTAGAAATTATTATAAATTAAATTTAATTAAAATGATTGTAGCGCATTGCTCTGATACAAGATATGCGTCAAACTGAGATGTTGATAGATTTACTACAATCACAGTAAGCTTTGCTATCCTTTTTAACATATATGACAGGTAATTGAAGCCATATACAACCTCGCACTATGGTAATTCTGGCGATAAATTTGTCACAGTGCAGGATTAGATTATGATTGAACCCATTTGAATATGTCATCGGACAAAAAATTGTTAAATGTGCCATTAATGACTCTTTTCCGTCTGTTAGATATTTTCATTTATTATTTCAATTATGTACATGAACAAATGTTTGCTAATATTTTGCAGAATATTATATTATATATAAAGAAATAGTGACCGAGGGTATGAAACAAGCTAATTTCAGTTGAATAATTCAACGTTATTTCATCAAAGTTGTGCAAAATGAAAAAGTATAATGAGTTTACAAATTGGCAATACGGAGGAAAATACGATGCGGCGTGAATTTAATTGAAAAAAGCGGCACGTAACGTCACAGCGCATAGTCGTCAGAGCCGCAAACGTGAGCGTCACTGTATCCGGCTCTGACATGTTTAAGGGATGCAAATGCGAGCGAATTTATTTTCACGTACGATCGACGGAAAAGGAAAGGGATGGATTGTGAATGCAACGAACCCGTAACTTTTCAGATCGGATCGGTTTGAAACGCGAGTTACATGGCAGTCTAATACTTCATTCGGGGCATTCAATTTCCGAGGCAAACTCGAGTATCGCGAGCTGATTCGTAGCTCTGATCCTTGCTTTACATTTTTCTGTGAAAATATCGTGCGCCTTGACCTACGAGTGTATTGTATAAATTCATCCAATCGAACATGTCGCCGTCAATCCAAATACATATTCAATTATTTCAAAAGACTTTTTGACGTGATGAAACATTTTATATTAATCGTGTATCGTATTCCTAAAAGTTATTTTTCAACAATTTTCATATGCAATACCGTGTGACATGTTTTATTCAATGTATTTTGGCATATAAATCCAACAGGATCTGTGTTAAAATTTTGCAATTATTCCTTAGTGTATATGATTGTTTTTTAGTTATGATACAATTTCTTTGGTAGTTTTTATTCTTTCTGATTTCAAAAACGATTGCAAAAACGTGTTGTTTTCGCCGATTGATAAAGACATGCATTTGGAATTTGATTTGCCGTTTTAGATAACAAGACAGTAGTTCATATTGTAAGTGCAATCGTGATAAAATATTGATAGTCCAGATACCATTGAATGTGAAAAAGAGCAGAATAAAATAGCGTTAGTCAATTCGAGCCACAGTGTAAATAAACGTGAAAAAGCGAATTCAAAATAAGTGAGAAACTTTCGATGAAAAAAAGACATTTGGCGATGATGAAAACGTGACAAATTCGAAAAAGTATCGAAAAAATATTCACCAATATATCTGTTTCGCACTGTTCCCAAGTGGAACACTCCAATTTAATACAGGCTCTCGATTCCCCGATCATTTGCGCGGATACAATACAGCGAACCAAAATCATTTATATTGTATCACGCGATACAGTAGTAATTCAAAGAACAAATTTCATTGTCGGAAAAAAGTCGAAAATTCAACGTATTTTTTGTCCCGGATTGTTTGATCGAAACATCGAAATCAATCGACTAAATATTAATCCTATTAATTTTATTTCCTAGTTTTATTTCTTTAAGGAACTTGTTAGAGCTGTATATATCAATGACCATATTGATTTAAAATATATTGCGTACTCTGATTCAAAAATAAATACAACAATTTTATATATTTTATTTATATCATACAAACAATGAATAATAAATTGTTAAAATTTTTTTATATTAGAAATTATTTTGTTCATTTTCACCTCAATAATTCATAACTTTTAATTTTGCTCTTGATAATTGCAAAAAATAAATTTTGTGGTCTAAGGGTAAGTATTTAATAAAATACAATAAAATAAAATAACTATTAATGTTGTGGGATGAAACAAATTAAACTTATATGAAAATAAAGCCGGCTCACTTAAAAAGTGTGTCCCCATTTCACATAATGTAATTGTATATAGTCGCGTCACATCATCATGAAAGCAAACTCATGGACACTTGGAAAATATCTTACCATAATGTAATGCCGCTGAATCTCATTTTTCTCATTTACTAGCTTCTCGCACTCGAGCTTCAACCTGAAAAAGTAAGAAGAAAAATAATACGCGTTGAAGTTGTAAAGGGAAGCGCGATGCCACAACCTTTCGCGTCGCTCTTGGGATTGTCAATGTTACGAATTCGAAAGCAAAAGGCGCGCAAATGTCTCGCGGGAACGCGAAAGCATCCTCCGTTGAAATGCCTCGAGCGAACTGAAATAAATACGATCCCCGCCCTTAAAATACATATTGCACCAATTCATGTCTTCTTTTACAAAATCAACATTATTCTTTTAGCGCGTTCTTTCGACTTCTTTTATCAACGCTTTTTTTATATCTGACAAAACTGTCGTAATCTTAAGACAAACATATTTTTCTGAAAGTTAAATTTTCGTATCATTACGAATCGACATTTTCTAAATCACTTGAAAGTATAAAAAATCGTTTTTGACGCTCAATCATTTCGACATGTTTTTATCAAATTATATTCAGCGTCACCCTAGTTGAAAGACGGACACATTTTTTAGGGTTGAATATGAAAAGATTGATTTACATAACTTGGCACAACAGAAGAGCATTGAAAACGAAAATAAGGGCGACATCGTTTGCATTTATGGTTAAGAAAATTATAAAGGAAAGAGTGAATCGCGCGATGTAACATATAAATGGAATGGCGCGATGGAATAGCGAAGAGAGATAAAAACTGCGAGTAAAAATGGTTGTGTTGTGAAGTTGCGGAGGACGAGGAAATGTCGGCATCAATAAACAGCGCGTGGGGAAGGCGGAGTTAAAGCGACAAAGATAAGCTAAGAGGTAAAAAGACACAGAGATCGCGAAGCAACCGGGAGAAACGAGAAAAAGGACTCACGAGTGGTATTGTTGCTGGATTAAATTGAATTCCTCTTTGATTCTCTCACAAGTATCAACCACCGTGAACTTTAGCGCTCCCGCAGCCCCACCGCTTCCTCCGCCACCCTGTAATAAAAACAATATAAAAATTCAATTAACATTTATGCGACATCATTACTGGCGTAATTTGACTACCATTTTTCACCAATACAATTAATCATTTCTTGCAAACATTTCAATATTTTTGGTCGCTAAAAGATTCATATATATAATATTTTCTTAACAACATTTTTTAGCATAAACACAAAATTTCCAACATTCGATCTATAAATAACTTAGCAAATATTTAAGAATTATGAGAGGAAATTTAGTACTTCAGTTTTATAAAATCATCAGTGACTTCAAGATTATCCAAAATCTAGCCGGAAAAATGTTAAAAGTCATGGTAAACTTGAAAACTAGTTTGATATAAATTATTGGTTCAGTATAATGCATAATGCGCAAATCACGCGAGAAAATTAATGATGATCGCGATAAAACAGTTAACAACTTTTAATTCGTCTTCAAAGTTTTGCAGTTGTTTCTTGTCTTTCTTTTTATAACTGTGAAGTAAAGTTATGAGGTCATCTCTAAGAAAACTAATTTTGCGAAGCAATTGATGACCGATTTGAAGATTTTTATTTGTTATTATTTCATTACCATTAAATCGAGTGTTGCCACACAACATTATTGGAAGTTCTGTTGGTGTGACGTTTACCGACACTTGTCACTTTATACACGTTGAGTGCAGCACTTTGCTGTAAAAATTACAACTTACTATATGGAACCCCCTTGCAGTGGACGATTATTATTGCGGCCTGTCTTCCTTTAGTTGATTGCCGTTTCGTTTTACTCGAAAGATCGATTCCCTTACGAACAAGAAGAGAAGAAGATACAGATCAGACCGACGGAGGGAAATCCATTCATTCGGTCAAAATTTCATGGGGTGTTTAATCTTTTAGGAACCCTAACCTCTACAATGATAGAATAATGAATTGAAAATACAACAAAAATTGACACAGAATATTAAAAGAAGCTAGTGATGTCATTCGAAATAAATATTTCGTCCCAAATATAATATAAAAAATGATTTGATATGAATAAAATAATTCTTTTTATAAATTTATTTATTAATGAAAAAAATAATTTAATATATTACATGCATAATATGTACAAAATATCTGATTTTAAATTTGTATGAATTTATGAATTCAAAAATATCAACAAAGATAGATTTTAAATTGAACCGCTAAAACCAGTAAGATAATATCAAAATGTTTTTAATAATTTCAGACCCTCTGTTTTCGAGAGTTAGATTGTATACCCTCGTGTCCATCAGTATGTAATATGGCAGGAGTTTGCGCTACACCGCGTTAAGCATAAAAAAATGTGTGGTAATAGCATGATGAGTCGCTTTAATGCACTCTATCATTATCGCAATCCCTTGTGACCGAGGGAGAGAATATCCCCTTTTCTTAAGAACCACGATTATTAATATTCTTCTCGATAATTATTTGCCGGGGATTCCAACTAACAATTCAACTATAATGATAATCATTAATCAAGATGAATAAGCTTCGTTATATTCTAGAGAGAAAATGTATTTTAAGTTTATGTTATTTAATCAATAGGCTAGCCAGTATAACATTGGCATTTTAAATTTAATAACGCTTTAATTATTTATTGAAAATCGAATCAAATAATAGATAAAAATGAAACAGGTTGATTAATTTGTGATCGTTTAAATTTCCTCTTCGGCTTGGCGTGGAACAATGAATCGAAGCAATCGATAAAAGCAATAATTGAAACCGTAAGCTGCGAAGTACGATGATAGCCAATGACTATGGGAAAACTCTTATACGAGTTGCACTTTTTTATATGTATTCGACACGCAAGCAGAATGATTTGGCCACTTGTTGAATTCAGTGGTTAGAGGTGGTTGCAGTAGAATTCAGCAAGGGTGGTTTCACTTGTTGCAATCATCAAACAAAATAGTCATCGAACAGGTTGTTGTTATTGTAATGATGGATTGCCAACGTCAGCAGTCGCGATGTTTCAACTTTTTGTGCAAATCCGCAAAGCGTAGCGAAATATTTTACGTGCTTTTCACTCGTACATAGCAGTGGGATTATTTTTATTCTGAAATCATAGCCGACTACTAAATGAGGAAATAAAGTGATTTTTTGTTTTATTCGAAGCTGAATATTTCTCGATTGGAATAATTTATTGAAAAACGAACGTTGGTACGAAGGCATCAAAGTGTTTCAATCATAAATGATCTGCAGTTTTATCATGAGTATTTGATTATATTATTTCTAAACTGAGCTTGGCCAGTTTATTGATTAAAGTCTATCAAGTCGCATCATTCGGGTTTCGGTTATTATGGTTGGATTTTAGTTAATTCTGATAGTATCCCGAATAAAGATATGTAGCTAGTGACTTAAGTTTACGCGTCAAATTTAGTAATAGAATGTGTAAATTGTATTATTATGATCGTCGTATATTCAACTTTGATGAATGATCTAAATGAATAAATCAAATTAGAAATGGTATTTTGAGAAAATAATCACTTTAATGCTTATATATCCAAAGTATTTGGCACATTTTTTAATAAATTATTAAGTTACTATCATGAACATTAACTGAAGTGCACTACAATCCAATTATAATTCAACAAAGAAATTGTGAAAAATTAAGTATAATTCTCTTTTTTATCATTGCAACTAATTTCTTTTCTCAAATAAACTTAAATATTTTTTTTGATCGTTTATTCTGACTTTGATTTATAATACGTTCATGCTATAGAAAAGTTCTATAGAAAAGTTAAATTGCTCAAACATTATAAGCAAATTATGAATATCTGTATATAATTGATCTAAAAAATGTATTATTATAATTTGCAAACATTTCAATATTTGCAATTTTTATAATTTCTCGTCTACCACTCTTTAATTTTTTTCTTCTTATTTTGGTGCTCTTTTTCTTACGTTTACACACTTATTTTTTTTTCTTCACTCCCTGGTTAGTGCTCTTTCACTACACTTCATCATGCAAAGTACTCTTTCATGGCCGATTGGACGATGCGCTTTCCATCTAGTGAATCATGTGAACGCGAGTGCGCGAGCTTTATTCACTCTTACGAATGTATGCACATTATTCTTGACGTACTCTTTAACTTTTGATATTGCTCCCAATTTAATTAACGTTAATTGCAAAAATGGTCGATATGTGTTGTATCTATTTTTTAATAATATATAAGACTTATTATTTTTTGTAATTTGACATCATGAGCATTGAAATTCATTAATAATCCAAATTACATATTAATAATAATGTTGTATATGTAAAAAATAATTGAAGTCTTTAAAAAAGATTTAATCGATATTATTTATCGTATATGTGTTTTTAAATTATTAAAAAGTTTAATTTTAAAAATCAGAAATAGATCTGTTAAATAATTAGAATTGAGTAATTTTATCGACTGATGATAATCATTGCAAGAATCTAAGTAGCAAAGTCTAGTTAGTCATGTTAATTAGAGCAGGACGCGTGTCTGACCGTAAACTCTGATACTACTGTATTACGCGTGCATAGTCGCTCCCAAACTATTTTCTACATGTAACAGCACAATTAGGATATCTTATTATAACAATTTTTCATCATTACAATTTTGTGAAGAGTAATTTATAGTGCTAAGTTTTATCATATTGAAAATTGATTAAATGAACATTTTACTAAAAAGTATGCAAGTAAGTTTTGTTTTACAAGTTTCGAAATATAAAATTATATACTTAATAATAAACTTACTATTTGAATTGTGTAAAATAAAAATTTTAATTAGAAATTCATTACATAAGAAATTACTTTTTATGGGTTCAAGATAATTTAAGAAATGCTTATAATTTCTCTATTCTCTAAATTTAATAAAATTTAATATCGTTGAAAATTTAATTTACATATAACTCAAATAATTATTTACATTGTAAACAATATTTGTCCAAAAAAATTAATAAAGCCATATTCGATAGACATTTTCATACCGTTTTGTGATTTTGTGTAATATTGATGCATGAAAACTTTTACATCTAATAAGACATTAATTTAAGTTTTCTTCAAAAATAGAAACTTTTTATAATAACATAAT
>JABFQD010001689.1:0-17443 GCA_022817045.1 Psix sp. ZL-2020 | reverse complement strand
GAAGCTATTTTAAAATAAACAATACCAAAAAATAAAATTTTACAATAGATTGACAATTCCTCATGGATGAAAAAAAAACATAAAAAAGTGTTAAACAAATATTTATATATTTTAAACAAATGTAAAAACATGATAAGTAACATAACAAAATTGAATTATTTTAGTGACAAATTAAAATGTTTAAATAAAATTGTATATATAATTAAAACAAAACATTTATTAAACTATGATAATACTTTATTACGAAATGAGTAGAAAAAGTTTTTGTCGAGTGTGAAGTGTACAAAGCTTGAAAGCTCGGCCTTGTTTCATTTATGGTCAGTTTAACATTTTCATGGTTAATATTAATTATATTTGAATATGGCAGTTACACCCAGTAAACGCGAAATTGTTAAGCATTGAAGTAATTTCACGTTTAATAAGTTTTAATGATGATTTGTACAAAAAATCACATATTTTTATTTTTGATTTCAATTAATGTTTACAAAGTTTTAACCATTTAGAACTTGTCAAGATTTAAAAATAAGAACAGTTAAAAAATGACTGTAAATGCGTAAAAACATCAAAATGTTCCGCAACTTTTCGAACATTGTGAAATTGATTTTCGAAGCAAAAATAATCAATATTTATAAATACATGTCATTAACACTTATTAATCATAAAAATTATACTTTATACTAAAAATTTTGTTTTTATATTATTCGAAGCATTAAATTATGTCTATTTTTCAATTTTTGGTCCAATATAAAACCACGCGTTTCATAAAAAATCCATTTATCAAAAAATAAATTACGTAATGTGATATGGATTATCTCATGAATGATCTTTAATTACTATTCAGTTAGAAGTTACATCGCGATCATTTACTCTAATGTTCTAACTAACTAAGATGGTTTATATCGAAGTTTATCCATTTGAACTACGCTTCTACACAGGTGCTTTCAATCTCAGTTTTAATAGCGTAATTAGTATTTACTACAATTATCATACAAACTTCCTATACCACAGAATTGAAACGTTTTATGGATTTTTCAGACTTATTTATAGAACCGATAGTTTGTTTTCGGCAAATGTCTACTGTAACTGAAGTGATTTTGAATCACATTTCTAGCACTGATTGTCATAGGCAAAGCGCTATGTCTGATTGCCGATTGATCTTAAACTAAGAATAATCAAGACTAGTCAAAAATCAGTATCAAGGACTTTTAATATATAAACATAGACCAAACAAATTAAAATAATATCTGTAATAATATGTACGATGGCCTTGTAGAAGTAATGTTAGTTAGAAACTATTTCCAATATTTCGACAGAATGAAGAAATGTCCTACAGAACGAAGCTGAAGTTTCTAACTGTGACATCCGCCAGGTCTATTTACATTCCTTTAATCAATTTTGGATTAGCATATAAGATGTAGAAAGATAAACACTGCAAATGTCGAAATTTGAGATGTTACACACATAAGATGAATGTCTGATAAGTGGTAACAAAAATACGAAGAAAACTTAACCCTTCAAAGCATGTATGAAATTAACTGCTTTTGTCTTGTTTATATCCCTTTAGATAACATTTTTCGGGTTTTTAAATTTATGTACAAGTATAAGCAAATGAATTACGTATTAAAATCTTTGCTTGACTTTTTATCTCTGGAAGGGTTCATTTATGCTGAGAAAAATCGATTATCAACTATGAACACGGAAAAAATGTATATATTGTTAACTTGATGGTGTAAAACCAAATTTAAAGGCATAAGTGTTTTTAGGCTTCGGAAATAGTTAGGCCGCGCTTGTTTAAGGATAGATCCGGAGAAGTTGAATTTTACTTTAATGAAGCATTAATATTATGTGTTATAGAACGAGGCTGTGACATCCGAGACGGTTAATCCTTTATTAAAGTTAAATTCAAGTCCCGTAACTGAACAGTATTAAATAAAACCGAAGGTTAAATAAGTTACATGTTGAAATTTATCCAATAAAACTGATATAAATGCATGTCTGATGAAATAAGATAAACTTAACTATATTCGTAAATGTTTTTATGACATTCAAGTGAAGATGCGTCTTGATAAGGTCAGATTACATTTTACAATGTTTATTCGATCTTTTATTTTTATTTCACGTTACCTAAATAATGTTAGATATAAAATTTGAAAGAACGAATATTGAGTGAAGGAGCAATAAGTGAAACGGCAAGCTTTCATAAAGATAAGACTGAAATTAGTTGGAAAAACCAAATAGAATTATAAGAAAACATCTGAGTAATCTTTCTTCGGGACAAAGTCAGTTAGAAAAATGCAGTGTCAGTTGTAAATTTTATCTCTCGTTCCTACGAGAATCCACGTGATATATAAAAATTGTTTCATCGCATATACACTGAGAAAATGGGATAGGATGATCGTAGTGGTTAAAATCATAAATTGTAAAGTTCAACAATGTAAATGGCAAAACATTCTCTTGTGCCATTTAAACTTATAAATACTGGACAACGCATAACGGATTTTTTTTCTAAAGGTCTCGTGATTTCATAAGCATCGTGTTAATTAATGCGTTAAGCACAATGAAATTAACCAATAATGGAGAAGTAATTAGTATTTACAATTATTTTCAGCTTCATTATCTTACGAAGCTTTATATCTGCATTATAAGTAAAATTACATGTTCAAACATTAAATAAATATTTACTTTCAGTATACGTATGAAACTCAAGATACTCAATGTTAGACGCTTACTGTCGTTAATTTATCTTACACGACTCTTATTACGCACGCGAAACAGCGAATTACGAATTTAACTTAATCTCCCGAAACAGAATCACTTGAAATTTGTTTATCAGGAAAGGTAACATATTATGTTAATTGTAAAGTTCATAGCCGAATAGCTCTATTAAACAATTACTTAAATTTTAAATATATTTCATTGCTCCACATTAAATAATAACAGTTTGCAAAATAATTGCAAGGCGTAATATTGTTTTTTTTAATCGTTTTTCATTCTAAGAATGAGACACAAATTGAGATCATTACCTCACGATTCTCTTTTTATTACAAAATTACATGCTCTTGTAATATAGCTTTAAAATTCTATGTTTTTCCACGTTAACGAAGGAAAATGATATGGGTAATATTCTCTAATTTTGATTATATTATTTCAGTATGAACCCAACTGTGTTGGTAAAAACTGTCATTGTCATAACTTTTTTAGTGTTGTTAAAATAAAATTTAATTGTCAAAATACTTGCATATGAATAATTAAATTTTATTTGTTTTCTTTTTTTTTAATTACAACAGTTGAAAGTTAAAAAGCTGGTATCAAATGGCTTTCACTCATCACGAAGACCACAAAGTTTGTCAAAACTGTTCCCTCTAATGACAAATTCAGAGATATAATACAAAACTCACCATCAATATCGATTTCTTGTAACATTGTACTTAGTTCCTCGGCTCTGGCAAATTGACCAAAAGAACGCATGACTCTGCCCAGTTCATCTTTTGTAATACTTCCATCTCCGTCTTTGTCAAAAAGTCTAAAAGCTTCTCGGAATTCTGAAAAAACGAAATATATAAATAACTACAGATTGTACATTTGATGATCATATTTTTTTTATACAAAAATATTTGTACTTCTTAAATAGTATTTACTAAAAAACTCAGAATATTCCAGTTAACACAATTTGAGAAAGATTGTACCAATTAAATTTCTCCACTTAAAAATTCAAAGGTACGAGAAAATTATGTTTTCAAAGAAGAATTAAAAAATGATATTTTTAGAAATGTATTGAAGTTTCATATTTTTAAATACGAAATTGATGTAATTGAAATATTCAAAAATGCATGCAAATGAAAATTGTAATTAACAGATAATATCAATATCAATTTACAAATAAGCAACATTGTTTAGTAGTATTAGTATGATATTAATGTAAAATTAGTGAACGAGTACAGGTAAATAAAATCGAAATGAGTTATTCAGTTCATTTGTTAGGCATTCTGAATTCAATACAACCGTAAAGTATGAAATAAATGTTGATTAACACTAATATAGTTAACCTTAATCAAATATAGAAAAGCATCAAACCTTTTTTTATATCTTCATTACTACATTCCTTTTATATTAATAACGTAAGTTTTAATTATTAATATTATATTAAATGATTTATATTTTATTAAGCATAAATTTTTGTTGTAAGTTTGTCATTTTGTTTGTTTGGTATATATATACGTTTTAAATTATATAATTTTACAACGAAGCATTTTTAGCACAAACGAATATTTTTGTTTCATGAATACAACATTTAATATTGATTCAACATGTATCACGTTGCTAATAAATATAAATATAAAGTATGTTACGCTATGTAGAAATATAGTTTTGAAAAATGTTAGTGTCTTCATCCATTGCCGTCAACGACAGTATTAAAATATGAATCTTTGTTGTTTTGAAATTTGGATAAAAATATATTTGAGATCATATAAATAATTTGTGTCATTCTTGGTATTATGTGTACTTTGTTATGAGCCAACTGAATTGCTATTGACAACATAACGTGACAGCAAGACGATGAAAAATATTAATCATCTTCAAACATTTTTTGATAAGTATGAAAAACTACCATCAGAATGTTTTTAATTTCTTAACAACTAATAAATTTAAATAGAATCATTTTGAGATTGCGCAAAATCAAAAACCTTAGCGAAATGAACAGTGACAGTAATGAAAACGAATTATTCACGAAAGACATTATCATATTGTTTATAGGAATTATTCAACATACGTTTATTTCTGCACGTCAATTTTTCCAAAATTAAAATATCAGTTTAATCATTTACATGGTAAATTTAAGTCATAAGTCATTGATTACTGGACAGTTAAAATCACATAAAGTCGTTACAGGCATTATTACTCTCTTAAAATTGTGTAATTAGAGGTATACACATGTTTATGTATTACTTGTATGTTTCACATTCAGTTATTCCATTAATTACATGTAATGATTAGTGGAGAACCAAAAGACAAATTAGCAGAGATATTTCGGTATACATAACTGAATGAATATTAATTATCAGTTGGTATCATTTTTATTTGAGCAAACAATTGTTCATGATAAAAGAACACGGTAAAATTTCATAACTTTGAAAAAATGTTTTTGACTAAATAATTTGTTATAAAGAATTTTCGGAAAATCAATTACCAAAATGATTTTCTCATAAAACATTCAAATTAAAGAATAGAAGAAAACAATTCAAAAAAAACAATTGAATTGCATCATAAATATAAAATATGTTATTTTGATTAATATCAATATATCAATACAAAATCATTCAACCTCTGTTAAGATACACCTACTAGTAAAAACCTCATAATTATTATTCAATATACATATTAATAATTTAATTTGCCATGGGTCATTTGTGGTATTTCACTAAATTTTGATTCCGCCTGGAATTTGAAATTTCTCGCTTTATCGAATTCCAAATTTCCGAAATCTCCTATCACTCGATTAGAACCGTTTCAACAAGTTACGAATTATTCAAAATAAAACACTTTATTTGATTTTCTGATTATAATTAAGAATGATCTGTATTATAAAATTATAAATAACTTCTAGTTTAAAAATCAATATAAAACTATTAATTTGAATTTTTCCGCACTTTCAATGACTTCTCAATATTTGCTCCAATAAAAATATAAATTCTCTCGTCAGTGTCATACAAATTAATTCCGTCGCGAGCTTAGGGAGGTTTTGCATATGTCTCCATGCACGAGGTATCGTCTATCACTACATCTAATGCTACTTAGTGCAACTTCTGTGCGCTAACATGCGAATGGTCTGTATATTGTCAAAACTGATTAAATAGTTCACAGCATATTACGAAGAGATTAATAATACAAAATTACAATAATTAATAAAGAATTAACCAAGACAATTTTCAAATAATTGTATTCCCATCAAATAATACAATACACCACAAATAATATTGATCCTATATCAACTTCGTATAAAACTAAAATATAAATTCCTACATTTAAAATATAATGTACTGTATATTTAAACACCTGTTGAATAAAAAGATGTAACAACATATTTTTCATAATGTGATGAAACAAATAATTTTAAGTGGCTTCAAAAGAGCTAAATTGAACACGTTTATCGTTAAATGTTCATAAAATGATCTCTTTATGTTATAAATTCAAATGAAAACATCGGTCTATGATTTACTTTCCGTAATCACCGATAAATTGCTGCATACTATCGTTTAATCAAAGCATTGATTAACGCGTCATCCATCAGACGACAATGATGGACTGACTTAAGGGAATTAACACTAGTTTAAATGCAATACCCATGATCCTGGTTGAACCATGTTTTCGTATATAAGTTGTTTCTACAGTTATTACAAGGAAAGTACATAGAAATTGGTTTTGCATCAATGGGGCATGACACGACCGTTTAATAGCCTCGTTTCACGACTCATTGAGTTTATACCTCTGGAAGGGTACTTCTGTCTAGGGCAGCCTACTTGTGGAAATTGGTATGTATATGCATGAGGCTCATCGGTGTCGCATCATCTTTTACTATAAAATGATGAAGATTTCGTAGTGCCATATCATAAACTAATTAAAAAAATGGCCATGGAATAATAACTAAATGCGATGACACTATGTTTGCTCATTATCAAAAACGCGTAGAATTATAAAGTTTGTGGAAAAATTGAGGTTATTAAAATGATATAAAACGTTCTGTCATTTACAGTATTTTGAAATTGAATTTAGTATTCAATTTTTCTTTCAATCCTATATTTTAGAAAGCTCTCCAGCGCCCATTTATATAAATATCTATAGGTAACTTTGCTATTTGCAAAGTCACGAATTAACACAAATTTGAATAATACACTACATTAGGAAATCCAATATTTCACATTCGGATAAATTTAGTTAACAAAACAAAACTACGACATTTTATGCAAATATCTGCTCAATTAATGAGGAAAAGTTTATGTGCGTTGGTAGATCCTAAATTCGAACTGAGTTATGTATTAGATTTTCATATTAGAACGTTCCTTTTGCAGCAGCTCTGTTTTCGATTGTTTGTTTTTGTAGAATTAATTATAGATTTTGTTGTTCAATAAAACATACAAGCTTGGTTCACTGATATAAAATTGATATACACAACCGTGTTTTATGGCAATATCACTTTGATTATCAACGAATATACACGGATTGAAAATACATAATTAATAAAATCTATATTAACTCAATCTCTAATTTTCTCTTTACGATAAATCACTTGCAAATTTATAACAAACAGATTTACGAGTTATCGCTAGATATCATCAACGGGGTCCCTATCCTTTAACGGTCCTCTTTCGGTTACATAAATTTTCAAAAACAAATACAAATTACGGTTTATTTAAAATAGAATTAGATATTTCCGTCAATAACATGATGAATTACTAATCTTTCAATTTGTGCTGCGAGTAAACATTTTACAATTTTAGTAACATTAATTGAAAAAGTTTTCTCTGGGTAAATATATTTTATAGAAGTATAGTTGTACCCGAAAATTTTATTTCTATTCAATAATTATCTTTTATTTTGTAAAAAATTTGAAAATTTTAACATTTCATATTGCACCAACATTTTGAATTTCAATGAAATTGATTTTCTATTAGGTAAATACCAGTATATCAATATTAATGAACAAAAATTTTACGTTTTTCGATTTTCAAATGCTTTAGAGATTTTCAAGTCACTAAAAAATTATATTTAAGTTTAAAAGTTTGACAACACATATTTAGATATTTTCAATGATTCTATAAAAAATAATGTTTGTGTCTATGTTTCCAATTTACAATAGATGGAGCCAATCGCTATTTTTAAAAAAATGAGTGCTTCCCGAAATCGTTCAGGAAATTAAAAGTGTATATCTTTATAGCCACTATAAACAAAAAAGATAAAATAACTATAATTTCTAAATGGATATCCATATTTGCATTCTCTATTGTAATCATATTTAAGTGAATAGCTCTTTTTAATTTTCAATATTTTTCTCAATTTTTGATAAACTACGTAACCGTAATAATACATTTTATAAATGATACACAAATTGAAACATCAAGCATTTTAATTGTACATATAAATTTACAGTTGGCATTTATTATTATTGCTTCATCTAAGAACAAGTTTCTAAATAAGATTTCAAACTTGGCATCCACTCTTTGAGGGTAATAGTGTGGTTAGGCTGTCAATTTAATATCATTAGATAACTTCTTGAAAAATATTGAAAACATATTTCTGTTTTTTTTATAAAAGTCCAAAATTTATTCTCGAATATATTATATTCTTTTTACTATATTAATATGTAAATTAATTCGTCGACGCCAAGATAAGGAGAAACATGAAAAGAGAAAGAAAATGACAGTGACTACGACTGCCGAAGTATATTACGCTAATACACTTCTCAGCTTGAATTGTATAAATTACAAATCGAATAAAAATCAATCATTTTCTCACTTTGTAATTTTTATATGCTTAAGTCATAATTTTTAAATTTCTTGTTCTAAATGACATTTTTATGAAACTTACGAAATAAATATATAAGATTAAAGAAAGTTAACTATTCTTTCATGTATTATTTCAAGCATGAGACTACCGACTAGGCTGCAAATTCAGCTTTTATTGTTGATAACTCTCGAAGCATGCTTCCTTTATTTCCGACAAATCGGCTTTCTAGACAGCATTAAGACATTAGCTGTACGAATACTCTTTTATGCTAAATTCTAACTAAACTACGCATGAAGACATTCTTTATCTTGAGTATAAAGAATTCTATATACTGTTACAACGACATACTTGGAGTATTCTCAGTTTTATACCGAAGATTGTTATCATAAATCCGAACGATTCAGAAGACATAGCTAATCTTTAGTAAAATATGATTGCTAAAAGATAAATCATTTTTTAAAAATTATTTCCTGCTTTTTCACTTCTAGAAAAGAAAATAAACGAAACAGTAAAATTAAAGGTACTAAAATCAAGTGAAAAAAATTATGATTAGAAATATGTTACTATTTCTAAGAAAAATAAGACAAATTAGTTATGTTTCATTCTGTAATACATAATTCAAAATATAAATTGTGAATTTATCTTATATTAATCAAAAACGAACTAACTAAATTAAAGCATGAACAATTTTTTGAAAAATTATTTTTAAAGTTATATAGAATAATCTTTAATTGAAGGTCCAAAAGCACTCGAGTGGCACCAAACTTTGTCAAAATATGACTTGTTTATGATGCTAACAAATTCCTAGTACATTAAACAAACAAAGTCACCAAAAGAAGGACTTTGTTTGAATAGTTCTTAAAGTTCTTCAATGAAAGAATTTAAAGAATATTCATTCTTGCGGTGAAATAACATTTATTCTTACGGTAAATTGCATTTTGAATATATGTAATTATATATATCAAAAATATTTATCGATATTAAAATACTAATCGATATCAAATGCGATTCACAATGATTAATGAGCATTACACTCAAATTTCGCTACTATTTGATTGCAAATATTTTTATCAATAATAAGCATCTTGAATAAATAAAAATTATTAGATATATAATGAAATATGCTTTACATATAACTAATATATAAATTTCAAAATATAAGTTTGTATATTAAATACTAAAGATATTATACAGATTATGAAATGTCAACATATAATTTGTATAAATTTTGTAATGAAATTTTCAAAACGTTAAATTTTTGATTAGTCATCAAAGTTTAATTGCTGATAAGTAGTAACGTTTTCTAAATATCTTCTTATCTTTACCTTGCCAATATAAATACATTTTCAATTTCAGTACCATTTATAACTCTTTTTCTACCTGTTGATTTACCATTCGCAGATGGTAAATCACGTGATACATAAAGTTAAGGTTTTCGTGTAACAAATTACATATTTAATTAAATGAAGATACATTGTTTCAAGTAATTTGTATTTCATATAAATTACTGTTTAGGAGTCATAATCCAATTTATTACTTAAAGTATTCAAAATAAAGTCATTAATTTTACACCAAGTAGGATTTATAAACTCTGTAAACTTTTCCAAAACTTAATAATCTTCTAATTAATCAGTTTTATCAATATGAGACATTTTAATTGTTATTTTATGTGTATCAAAATATATATTTAAATAAAAAAATTATTGCACAAACGCCGATGCCACATTGCTACAGACACAAGGAAAGTGTAATATTCCGAATTTGTGAAGCATGAGGCATAAGTATCTTTTCCGAGAAGATGGAATGAAAATACTCCACTTTGTACAACTTCCTGCAACTTTGATAAATGTTAACAATTTTTACCTTTTAAATAATAAACTAAAAAGTCGAATCTCATTTCAGAAACGTTATTACCTTTAGTATAAAAAGTATTATCAAACATTTCTCGGTAAGAAGAAGAATTTTTGATATGGTCACTAACAATTTATCTATTAGTGTATAATGAAACTTGACGGAAAGTGAAAACGAAACTCAATGCAATTTTTTTAACTTCATAATCTTAAGTAATTTTGTTTGATACATTAATCTGAAATAAATTAATTGAACTTCTTATTGTTTTACCAGGCTCAAATTCAATTTTTTATATAAACTAATAACAATTATATAATTACATTTTTTTAATATGAATTTTACAGAAATGAGTAAATTTCACAAATTCAGATCATAAAAGAGTATACATGAATTAAAAAAACACCTTATGTATTTTAAAAAAATTGTAAGCATTGTTCAGAATAAAGTTTTTTATTTGCTCAAAATACATATTATTTTGAATAATAATACTATCTATTGTTATTATTTTTATAATGAACTATGTCTAATGCTCAAAATGTAATAAATAATTGAGAGAAAATAATAATTAGTATTTAAACTAATCAAAATAAGCACTTATATAATAAAATATCGTATGCTACATCTAGTGTGATCATTCTTAACTACTCTCGCCTTCTTTTCATCTAACCACACCCCACAAAATAATCACCGTTTTTCTATAGAAATAAAATAAACTATTTATTTGACGAGGCCTTGAAATTTTATTATTAATAATAAAATAAAATAGAATAGAAAAGAATAGAATTTTGTCTTAAATTTTGTACTGATTGGAAACTGCGCTTTGCCAGATAATAAACTATTATTAATGAGTAAATTTTCTGGGCGTAAGTTATTTCAATATTGATTATTCATTTTATATAAAATAATTATTACATTTTTCATTTGATTAAAATCTCTCATGAACTTATAATTATCCAACATTGAATTCAACATTTAAACATAAATATAAATAAACATGATGTTATGGATTAACAAAACCGAATATAAACTGCAGACGAAACAAAAAAATTTTAGAACTTTATCAACATTATAACAAACGTTTCGTAAAACTGATGAAAACGTGCAAAATTAGTTCAATAAGAAGGTATAATGTAAATTTAGGTACAAGAAATTTTTTAACTAGTGGCATTGATTTCATTTCTAATTATCTGCCAAAAACATTTCATTTTTGTCAAAGTTTTTCAGCGTTTAATTTAAAAACAAATAATGAACCGAATGCCAAATGACATGCTGTAAAAAATACTTTATGGTATAATTTGACTCAAATTTGAATATAATCTTCGAATAAATAAATATTGTTATATAGCATATAATCTTCATTATATTATAAGGAAATTTGATAAAATTCCGATTTAGTTTTTGTTTGCTTTTTTAATATTGTTTTTGTTTTTATAGCTCAGTATCAAACGAAATTACTGATGTTCCAAGTTTATTTTCGTGTTTTTTGAATTTTAAATTTTTCTTATTATTATGAAGAATAATATAATACTACACTAGAAGGAAAAGTCGGTACGCGAATGTATTTACAAAACTCTCTTCGCTTGTTTTATAAATTCGCTCTCATGTAAGATTATCTACTTTTCCCACAAGGAAGGTAACCTATGTTTTTTTTTTATTTTTCGTTTACCTTTTTCTATTTTTTTTTTCATACTTTTCAAATATAGATGATCATATGTGGGTGCACATTTGCAAAATGAGCGAATTGACTTTTGTAAATATACTATAACTTTTACTTATAGCTTAGTAATATATTATTTTTCATAATAAGGAGACAAATGACTTTTTCTGCCGAAAACAATTAGGAAATGCGACTCTTATGAAAAAAATTTGATTAATGTTATTTAATTAAAATTAATTTATTGTAATATTTATCATACATAAATATCTTAAATCTAAATTTCAAGCAATTGGAAATTGCTTTCCTATTAGAAATTAAGCTTAACTAAATTATTTAGAAGAAATAAAAATAACAATGTCAAAGTGTACAGAAAATTACGATAATGATACTATTAAATTTATTATTAGAATAATTTGGCGCATGATAAAAATTTGTAGGTTCTTCTGGATTCATATATAAGGTTCAATTATAAATCATAAAAATAAATGTTAGAAAATTATTGAATATTGATATCAAAAAGTCGAATTATGTTTGAAATTATAAATTGGCTTTGTAGTTCTTTTAAAATTAATACTATTTAATTTTATAAATATTACATTCATTTTCTGACATAAGATGTATTGTGA
The DNA here is from genome assembly GCA_022817045.1 of Psix sp. ZL-2020. NCBI lineage: Eukaryota > Metazoa > Arthropoda > Insecta > Hymenoptera > Scelionidae > Psix > Psix sp. ZL-2020. The sequence goes on along the minus strand of JABFQD010001689.1, from coordinate 4,807 downwards.
AATGATAATAAAATTCTTCATCAACGGGCATCATAAAATCTGATGTTGATACTACTCATTTTTTATAAAAATTTTTCATTATAAATAAAACATCACTTAATGCATTATCTAAGATAATCTCTCTGAAGTTTTATTAACACATGTCGTTTTCAAATACATTAAAAATAATATTGATCAAGATAATAATTTATTAAAAAACACAATATTAAACATGCAAAATATAAATTGAAAATTAATGTAGGGGTCTATTTTAATTTAAATGGCTAATTATTATTAAAGCAAGTTCGAGATAGCTTTGTCGTGCGTTTTATGTAACAATATAAACTTTGTTGAAAGTATAAAACATTTTCTGCGATGTAAATTTTATAAAATTTTATTGAAAAAGCATTTGCATGTATGATATCTACAAAACATATAATGCTTACTAGATTGTGTCAAAAAGATTCACATTTTCTGGATTCCGTAAAGACCCAGAATGTACAATCAGATAATTAGTTACATAAAAAAATAAAAAAATTATACTTTACTCAGCTATATTTTAAAAGAATATGAACAAATATTTAAAACTATATGATCATTAATAACGAAATATGTATAAAGATGGATTGAAAAACATAAATTGATTAAAACTAATTTTTATTGAATTTAAATTTGTAATAAGTATACAGAAAGTACATATACTTGTTATAAAATAAAATTGATATCCAACGTAATTAATAATTATACTTCAATGTTTGGACAATACAAGAACAATTTGTGCATTCTTTAGATATATTACACACAAAATTAAAAATAACCTTTATCTAAGAATGTTGAATAATTTCGCTTTTTAAAGTATTCTGCATTAAAACATTTTTGTCTTATTTTTAAAAACTGAGAGTAATAATTGCTTTTCTCTCAGAAAAAGATTAGTTCTTAACATTTATGTATTTTACAATACGTAAATACCAAGAAGTAATATTTAATTATCAAATAATGAGGAACGAAGTAATTTCGAAAAATCTCTTTAAATAAGTAATAAAAGATGTATATTTAAGCCGTCAAGAAGTTGACAGAAGTTGATTGAATTAATACTAATAAATACTAATACTAAAAAATAAGATACAATATTTTATACCATACGTGTTGTATATCTTTAAAAACATTTATGTTGATCGTAGTTAACACCAGTTGTTATAAGAATATCTCAACACCGCATGCTACTGTGAACTTGTAAATGTTTAGTTTAAATTTACATACAATAATCTACTTTCCTTGTGTACAAAATTAAATCAACCATGGTAATAAATATTATGTTTACAGGCAATTGTTGTTGAACAGGTACATATAAATGTAAGGACAATTAATGCATATTTATGAGATTATAATTAATATCGGAATTAGTTCCAAATCATAGAGTAATTTATTGTCTAACATGAATGAAGTAAGTAAATTTTCGTAGAATACTTTCTGTAAATTGTCGTTTAAAATCAATTGTTACAAATAACGTACAGCATACCAATTGTACAGAATTGAAGTATTTTCCTACTACACTCTGATTTGCTACAATACTGTAAATTAGAATTCAACAAAAGTTTGTTGGAGCATCAAGAGATTTCCTTTATTCCCACTAATTCCGTCATCATTAAAAATGGCTTAAATCTGTATTTTAATATCTCGAATAATTTTAATAAAAACACCAAAGTGGGTCATAAATGTCTCAAATTTAATTCTATTTCAATTTTAAAATTGAAAATATATCTTTTATTTGCATAACAGTATTTAGCAAGCATGAAATTGGGAATAAGAATGAATGACAAGAAATCAAAAGTGTAAGAACAGCTCAGTAGTGTACAAGTCAATGTAGATGAAACGGCTTTACTATAACAGGTCTCCTTTCAGGATAACGTCAACATGGACTTCTACGCTCCGTCCGTTTATATGAAGACTGTTTTGGATTTATGACGAAACCTCTGCACAAATTATGTCTTTTACAACATTGTTTCTGGGTTAAACTGCGATAAAATTAATCTTTCGATAAAATTATCTATTCCATTTGCTCTGTAATTATTTCAAACAAAATTTAATCAACTGAAAAAATGAAAAATTTACAGACATTTACAGATAATTCAAAAGCCCGAATTGTAATTGAAGTATCTTTATTACAAATTCGAATCATGGAAAGTAAAGGAAGGTAATGAATTGGATTTCCAATTTTTATTGGAAAATAAATCAATGTAGGGTAATGTTTTTGTAAAGAATTAGAAGAGATTGCGTTGAAGCATTGTACAAGTTAGGGTTTTCATTATCTCGAGAACAAGTATAGGAATAATTGCAACGCTAAAGTCACTCTGTGACATTCCAGCTGTATTACTTCGTACATGATAAATATGTTTCATTGGCATTAATTAACCAGCTTGCATCATTATTAATATGTCAAATGTGCGATTCTTTAATTCCAAACGAAGCCTCTTGTCTTTGATTCCCGTTTCGTGAATATCGTGAACTCATCAACGCAATGCCAGGCGTATGTAAATCTGGAAAATACAACTTATAGAAATTCCGCATGGAATTTATTAAAAAGGTAGAGTAGGAACTTCGCAAAAAACTTGCTTCTAAAATAATGAGTTGTCTCGTCAAAATTCATTTAATGATCAGATTTGTGACTTTTTATTTTAGAATCGCTATATTTCGAGCATTTTGAAACGCGATTTTAACACCTTTAATAATTTAATGTACTATGAGGATTATTATTTTATATTTTTGTCCCATCATTATAAACACAAGCAAGACTTAAGAGGTTATCATATGATTAACTGGAAGAAAAATAAAGCTAGCCACTCGACAAGCAATTGAAGATGTCTTTTCATTTTAGAAAGAAGATAAAGCTAATATACTTACTCTTAACTTCAAATAAAAATTGCTCTTCTATTCATTGATTAAAACATTATATTCCCTCTATATTTTTTATCACGTGGTTACAATTTCATATTAAATAGTTCACCTTAAAACAAGTCAATAAATATTTGACCTCTTTTTGTAAAAAATATTGAAGTTTTAATTAAAAAACTGTAGGGCAACGTTAATTGAAAATATTTTCTTACGTTGAATGTTGAGAAATAATTGAATTAACGTAATTGGTGCTGTCAGTTGTTGAATTATACATTCGTTTTCCAATCAAGTAATAGTAAATTGATTTGATAAATAAATTGCTCGATCAAGAACATTTGTCAGTCGAATGTACATCTACCTCTTGATAAACAAACAAGAAGCCGCTTAACAAATTGCATTAGCACCCTTACAAAAGACAAGACCCATCGCTATCGGACATTCACCACGACATGCAGTTCTCATTCATACAGAGAGCAATTCGTTGCAGTAATTGGTACCGCTATTATTGACTTTCGTTTAATCGACTTTTAATGTTGTCATGCATATTTTCATTATATCTTTCTCAATTACGTAACATTTGTGTTTCTTATAAATTTTGGTTTCTACGATTTTTTATCAAATCTGCATAATTAAAAAAATTTGCTTCTTTCCGATTAAATACGAGATAACAACTTTATACTTGCAAATATCAAGTCAAAGCTTTATAATTAAATTAACAACAAAAAATTAGGTTAATATAAAGTGGAAATAGTTTTTATAAAATTCAGCTCAATTACCTTTTTCAAAAAGTAAAGTAAAAAATATCACTAAAAATTACTCATGTAATGAAATTTTAATTTGTTTTTACATTAGTTTTTGATGCGTAACTTAAGGTATTATCATTAGTCCATAAATATGCAATGACTGCATAAATATAAATATAAACATAAATGTGTTAATAAACAAGTACTATTACAATGTTTTTGGTACAGCTCATCGAATTATTTCTTAAGTATTATTTTGTGAGAATTTAAAATTAATCTCAATTAATGAACTTCAGGTTCCATATTTCAGTTACTCTAGCATAAAAAGTTTTTTTATGACTAAAATCCTAAATTTCGTGTTTACTACGATAAAATATTAGTGTAACTCGTTAGAAACTTATTTTTCTGTCGTTTACAGTCTTAGTTTGTAGTGCGGTTATAAAGTTTAATTAGTATATTTGTATATCTTTTAAAAGTTACATATATGTTTCAAATTAGAGCATTTCTGTGTTAATAAATTTCTTTGTTATAAAAAATAATACTATGATTATATAATAATATGGTTTTCAACGAAGTTCGCCCTTAATGATAAAAATCAAAACCCGATTTACGGATAAACTAAAACGTCTTTTCCAAAATGTTACAAATGTTTGTAAAAATTAAAAAGATTCCGTATCATTAAAACATACGATGAACTTAGTTTCCGAATTGCTTAAAATGGAAATTAAGAAATTTTATTTCTAAACGTGCATTAAACCTGGCGCTTTTTTGTTTAAAATTTCTCTGATTATTCTTAATGATACAAATTTGAAAATATACAACAACTAAACTTGTAAATTCAGAACAAATCAGGAATCGATTTATGTTTTAAAAAATATTAATAAAAAGAAATTGAGAATGCACGAATTTATTTCTTACGTGAGACATATATGGAATATATATATGACATACATATGTTGCGTATATATAAATATTACTTGTTAGTTGCACATGTGCCTCTTAAAAGCCCTATGTATATTTTATGTAAGATTCATACACATAAATTATATAATTTACGTAAAACACATATAATGTCCAACATATATTTCATAAAAAGTTTTATACAAATTTTATATCCTATATAAATACCACATAAGTTCTATTTAAATTTTGTAAAGAAATTTAAATACAAGTTACATATACTAGATATTAAT
>JABFQD010001688.1:0-17445 GCA_022817045.1 Psix sp. ZL-2020 | reverse complement strand
TTCAATAATATTCAAGCCTTACTATTATTACATTTGAAGTATATTGGTATTAATGTAGCTCAACATTTAGGTTTATTTGTTCTTTTATATCGAAACCAACAAACATATTTGAAATAATTATTTTAGTATGATTATTTCAGATGTTTTGCGATTAATAAAACATTACATTAATCATTAATTAGTTTTTCATCAATGCTATAATAATTTTGTTGCAAGTTAATGTTCATTTTGTGGTGGAAATAACATTTAAATACAATGAATAATTCATAAGCTTTTTAAATTAAAAAATATAATATTCTTTATTGAACATATATTATTGCGTCATTGTTTCGACTAAGTCTCATTCACTTTGAAATATTAGTATTTTTAGAAACGGTCTCTTTTTCAGATATTCAAAATTGCCCTTATGATTATCACTTTTTCGTTTTAACTGTCCTTATCATTTTTTGGTATTTCATTTTTTAATTTGTTTTTGTCAGCTACTTTTCTCTTTTTATATCGTGTTTTTTCATCTCTTTTATTCAAATTGTTATTTCAAAATTTCTTCCTTTCTTAATTGTCGGAATTCCTTACATTTTCATTTTATTTGTTTTTTTTTCTTATAAATTTTCGTTCTTTCTTACTATTATGTTGATAAAAGAGATAGAAGATAAAATCTGTTTTAGTATCTTTCCAATGTCTGTTTCTATTTGAAAAGATTGTAAATGGTTCTTCGAATTTTGTGATATCCGTTTCTTCAAATTAATTTTTGCTTTTTAATTTTCAGTGATATTTGATATGAAATAAAACTTGAAAGATAAAATAATTGACTGAAAGTTTGATTATTGAGCTTTGAGCAAAAATTTTCTAATTAATTTTTAGAGATGTTGACGATACTATCAATATTACCTTTTTTTCAAATAACATATCAAGATATTCAAATTTACTCCTTCAATAAACTTCTAAAATTGGTATAGAATACAATTTTATATCACCAACAAAACGCACTTTACTAGCAATCCCACTATAATTTTTATTGAATAAGTTTAATGTAAGGATCAATAATTGGCACAAGTTTTTTGAAAAGCTTTTGGAAAAGTTTCGGTCATTATATTTCGTAAATATATATGAATGATTCTGTTTAACATCTCTAACAATTATACGAAATTTTGGTCGAATATGTGATTTTATTTTACTTACTTTATACTCTTAACAAGTTTTAATCTTGTTTTGTTAACAATGGATTCGATATTAATTTTTATACTAACTAACAACACTTAAGATTACTTTTTTTAATTTTCGGACTACTATTTTGATGTTACATTATCTTCTTAATACATCAAAAAAGATATTGTTGTTAATATTTTTTTCTTTCAAGAATTGAAAAAAAGAAAGGTATTGCAAACACAAAGTCAGTTATAATGTCCGTGAAAAGAGTTTACAGGGAAATACGTGCAGACTTTTGCACTGACGAAATATTCTGTTTGTGTTGGGCCTCGAGGGGCCCAAATGTAGTTGACGTCACTTGTGCTTAAGTTATAGTTACATCTATATAGATACCTCATTTGAGGTATCTTTATCATTGATTAATGTCAGGATTGTTCATCTATCCTGACGTAAAGCTTCATGAAGGCTTATTGATGAATAAGACTCATTGATTTACGGTTTGTCTGCAAGGAGAACAGTGCTAGGTTAGATTGCCTCACTTTAAAATTATTGTTTAAATTATTGTAAAGTTTATAATATCACTTCTGATATTACCAACTTTTAAATTATGTTGATAATATTAATTCTTGAGAAATTTCAGATTTAAAATCTACGTCCAGGTTTTTCTTCATGTTGTCAGTTTTTTTCACAATAATTTCTTATATTTCAGCATAGCAAATATTTATACAAAATTGAATGTACAATGTCCTTGCAGAGAAAAAAATTGCATACTATTTAAATGAATGAACGATTGTTTTTTTTTTATTTTTGAAACAGATCTGCTAAATCGATTTTTTCATATATTTCGATCTTGCTTGCTGGTGTTGTTTGCTCTTGTTTTCTATCTTTAATCTTTATCTTAGGAGGCTAAATTTGCTAGCGTTACAGATTGTCGGAACAACGTCGTTTACGATGTCGGATCATCGTTGATTCAACATCGAAATGAAACAACAAGACAACGTTGACTGTAGATATTGAATTGAGACTTTAAGTCTATATCATTGCAATGTTGTTAATCTTCGTCTATTCAACATTGTTATCTTACATTCTTTCGGTCTTATAAATCTAAATTATTCTAAACTTGGTTGTCGATGCTATACTAACACTGTTAAATGGCGTTGATTTAAAGTAAAAAATCAACGTTGAAAAAACGTTGAGCTTACATGAAAATTGTACAGCCTTTCGAACACAATTGTTTTTAAAGACCGAAGAAAAGTAGTATCAACACCGCTGAACGACGGTTGATTTACAACAATAGATCATATACGACGTTGTACTGGTAATTGTTTCAAAAAATAACAATGAAAAAATTAACTATATTGTTAATTCACCAGTTTTCGATATTATAGAACACACTTTTATGTTGTAGTATTTATATTTCATAATACTCTTAAATGACTAATGAATTCATTTTAGATGTACATTTTTTGCCACTGCCTTTTAATTAAATCTTTGCGCTTTCGGCATGGTAGTTGGTGCTGATGTCCACTGATGTATCGTTTATATACTAAATAATTTTCATAGAATATACATAAATTATTGTATTAAGAAAGTTTATAAAACATATATTTCTAATTTTTGTTTTAAGGCCAGTTATTCAATTAACCTAGAAATATCTTTTACATTTATGAAAGTTAACTGTTAACGTTGTGCCAACGTCGTCTCAATGTTATTCCTTAACATTATTATTCAACTTCGTGGCTATTTCGTTTGTTGATCTTGTTTTAATCTCATTTAATTAAACATATCCAACAGTTTGTGAAGAATAACATTACACCATAGTGACAACGGTGTTCGTCAAAGTTAATGTGCATCTTACTAAAAAAAACTTGACCGTACAGATGATACGATGTTGAATCAATGTCTTTTGTCCGACAGTTGGTTTACAAATTGTAACAAAGTTAATTTGTCAACATCTTTCCCACTGTCGTTATTAGCAAAATTCAAATACCGAATTTACATTCAAAATTATTTAAAAGATAGTCACAGTGTTAGACACCAACCTTGTTCTATCGTTGTAACAGCATAAATTTTAACATTTAATTTACAACGTTGTCACAATGTCATAACGAATATGTCATTAATCTTTCATATACAACATTGGGACAATATAGTGATTTGGATCAAATCATAACCGCTAATACAAATACATTGGACGCAAAGTAAGGACACTCTTGTTGGACTATGTAAGAGTTCGCGTCTGCGCAAAGTGTGCTATTGCACGATAATTTACTTTGTATCGTGTTGTAGGGTTAAATTAGTGTGTTTACCTAAATGTGAATTGTGGATATTTCTAAGTATTCGCTGTTTCATATAAATTTGCGTGATCGAAGATTTTAGAAAGATAGATAAAGACGATGATGTAAGTATATATAAATATAAATAAGTATATTAAAGAAAAATGTTAAAAAAATGATAAGTTTCTTCATTTTTTGGAAATTGTCATCTCATCTGAATTTATTCTAAACTTTGTATTTTTAATATAATATATAAATATTAATATTACTGTACTAATTTTTATTTCGTTATATAAATATTAATAAAAGTATATGTTATTCAATATTTGAAAGACAATATTTGACATAATTATTGTATTAGATTATTAAAATTTGATAAGTCTTCTTATCATTATAATCCAGTTAATTGTAGATTCTATTATCATTGGAAGTATATTAACATCTCTAAAGAAATATATTACATGCAGCTAGAAAATTAATTTATATATATATATATAATATTTTTTAATGACTTCATTTCTATTTGTTGTAAAATAATAACTGGTATATTTCAGCAACCAAAGTAAAGTAATTAAGGAGTTAAATGCAAGAAGAAATTCACTAAATTAGCTGAAGCCAAAAATGTTTATCGAATTATAATCAGTAGAATAATAAAAAATAAGGATATGATTCTTGAACACTGCAACTTCAGTCAATTTTGGCGGGAATAGCAAGCACATGAGGTACATTGGTATATGAAAACCAATATTTAGTGGTTCAAGCAGAAAAAAAGTTTGGTAGAGCCAGTATCTGGAGGGTTCTTCTCTCAAACAAGAATGATCTAGATTATTATGAAAAGGTTAACGTTGATAAACCCTTTTTCACCTTTGACGAAGGATCTATAAACAACGCCACCAAATATCTTGCCGCATAATCAAAGAAAAAAAATATCGGTTGATGAAGAAGGAAGTTTGATATCTGATGATGAACTGAATATGCTTTTGCAATACTACAATTACGACCTAGATAACGTTTACAATGCAGATGAATTCAGTCTACAATAAAAAACTTAACTCTATATGACGAAAAAACAATATTTGTGCAGAAAGTCGTGAAACAAAGATTAACAGTTTCGGTTTGTTTAAATATCGCAAGAATTTATAAGACACTTTTTTGCCATTGGAAAGAGTAAAAACTATGAATAATTTACCAATGGAGTGCAATAGACAATTTTGGAAATTGTAATTATTTTTCAATTAGATTTAATAGAATCAATATTTAAAATTTAAAACGTAGAAAAAGTGAGTCGGATTTACGTTAGAATGACGTCGGATAAAGTCAGATCGACTTTTGAAAAACAGTTGGAATCACGTTGGATTAACCTGGTAATGTAACACCTAACCGAGGTTAATTAAAGAGGTTACTTCGACATTATTGGCCAACGTTGAACAAACGTTAATTACTGATGTTTATGAAACGTACCCAATCAGAAAAAATCTGTCGGAACAACGCTACGATAATTCAATACGTATTTTTATGTAGATAATAAAAAAAATTCAGCACTCAAAAAAATTCAAATATTAATTAACTAAACTCGTCAGCTAACAACGTCGTATTAGTTTTTTGTTCCAACATTGTATACTGACACCATTTTTTTACAGAGACATGTTGAGTAGATCTATATTACAATCACATTGCTGAAATAAAATCTATTGCAATTATTAATTTAGTATGGGTTAATCCTATCTTTTTCCGCGTTAGAAAATTTAATTAATTTCAATGAAAAATTTCGCTCTAAGTCTTGGAATCGAATCCCTGCCTTTTATGTGGTAGTCCGCGCCGCTATTCACATATATCTATTCACTTACCTAATACTTTTCAATTGCAACGAATTATATAAAAAATCAAATGCCCATTATTATATATTTTTTTAATTAAATAAATACAAAGAAATTAGATAAATTATACATTAATTTATTAAAAAAATTTAATTGCAATCTTTTTACAGGGTATGAACGTTTTTCGAAAAATACGTAAGTTTTCGTTCACTAATTCCATACAATTAGTTGTGTAAAATTCTATGTAGGTCAATTGATATAGATTTTAAACGCTTCATGAGTATTATTCAACGGCTTAATTTAACAACGTTATTTCAAAACATTGTCATAACGTAGGAACAATGTTGTTTACCAACAATGATGCACAAAATTGTAACAGCAACAGAAATTAACCTTGTTTAATGTTGTTTAGATACATATATATAATAGTTCTTTTACAACACCGTTACAACGCCGTAACAGTGTTATTTTATAACAGTGAAATAAAACATCGAAACAGTGACAAAGATTGACGTTGTTCCAACGTCGTTCGTCTACTTAAATAGAATAGTTCTCTCACAACACTCTTACAACGCTGTAACAGTGTTTATTTTTCAACGGTGATTCATAACATCGTAACAACGATGGGCAATAACGTTGTTCCAACGTTGTTTGACTACGTAAATAGAACAATTCTTTTAAAACGTCTTTACAACGCTGTAACAACGTTTTTCTTTAACGGTAGTATACAACGTTGTAACGATGTTGTATATTATATTGTATCATTAAAATTACGATGTTGGGGATTAACTGTGGGATAAATGACGTTGATCCAACGTCGTATCAACTTTATCGTCAATTTTTTCTACGTGGGGCATTTAAAATTTTATTTTTGGGCCATCTAATGTAACTCCCTTGAACTAGTCAATGGTTATTTCAACTTTAAAAAAATATTACAGGCAAATATTTGTACAAGAACTATCTAATGAATTCAAGTAAGAATGTGGCGTTTGCATATTCATTATAAATTACATGGTGTAGGGTCATCAGCAAAACCCTTCGTATTATATGGAAAAAATATAATGTATGGAGGATTGAGTTTGCCTTTTTGTAATGAGAAAGAGTTTGAAGAAGATAATGCCGACGTCGATTAATAAATTTTCACATCATTTTTATCTCAAGTGATTAATGTTTTCGATGAAATAGAAAAATGGTGTGAAATGAGTAGTAAAAATATTTTAACTGTGAATGAGTATGTATATATTCTAAAATTTTGGCAACGAGTGGTTCCGTTTCAAATACAAAAATGATGCACTTAAGAATACTTATTATTATAAAAAACAACGTTCTGTAGCTTGATTAAAAATTGGTATTATTTTGAATTTATTGTATTTTTCTTACAACTAATTATTCCTTCCATACAATATAAATTATGTGCTTATATCATATACTTTCATACAATCGATGTGGTAATGGTACACAAACAGTTATTTCACCAACCCAAATATAACATTTTCATGAAAAATTAGTAAACAACATAAATGTAAGTTTGTTTCTTTAATCTTATAGAAAATATCTTATATAGCTGTAAAGCTTATATGGTGTTTTATTATGAATTATTTAAAGTAAGAAAAGATTGATCTACTACGTTTGTTGTATAGACACTGGAGTTAACAAATTAGAAGAAGTTTTTAAAAACTTTTTACTTTATTTTTCAATGAACTTGATCTTTTATCCTTTTTACATTTACATTAACTCAATAATGGAGTGAGTTATAATAACCAATGCTGCTCCATTGCCGTACTATGGCTATAGCATTTCCATGACAATGCTATGCTATATTATGTTATCGCTATGTCATTGCTTGGCCATTACCATATGCCACTACTCTGCCTTGTTATGCCATTGCCATGCGATAACCATATGTTAACCATGTCATAGCCATACTAAGGCTACGCTATTAATATGCCATACTTATTTATTTTATGGACATATCCATTTTATTTAAATACGTACGTGTTTATCTAAAAATGCATGATTATTTTCACTAGCACTGAAAAAAGTTCGAAAATGCAGCACGATTTTTGATTAGCCAGAACTTTGCTATTTTTCATCAATAAACAAATTGTTTTTTATTTCGTTCAGAAAATGATGAATTTAAATAATCCATTACAAAAAATATGGGTTCTGAGGGCAATGTTTTTCCTGTACGTGTTCAAAGTTGGCAAACATTTTGAACAGAAATTGATTGTTGTTTACAGGTTGTTTAAACTGAGTATAATCATTTTTTCATAGCTTTTTTATAACATTCTAAAAGAGGAGATTTAATGTTTCGACATGGTAAAAAATAACCGTTTTCAATTAACATTACAGAAGATACGGACGGTTGGAAAATAGCAAAATTTCGGCCTCGGCTAGATGGGTTTTTTGCGCGCAGTGTATTTAAATCTTTATACCAACCGTCAAAATCGAGTTGAAATAGATATAATATATATTAATATAGATTTCTTTTATTAAAAAAAAGTATATCAAGAGTTCGATTTTAAAAAAAGGACGAAAACAATTTATCAGTCATCAGATTGTATATTTGACTTTACACAGAAGTATAGAATCACTATTGTAATATAATTGAATATATGAAATTACAAAAGCATTCATTCGTGGTATAAAATTTATTTTTTGATTATTTAATTACAACTTTGAAATATTATTATAAAATGAGTTTAATTCGACGTTATGTTTCAACATGCTATAGATGCTTCATTTCGAGGTTATATTAATCTTATACCTAGACTATTGTCAGACATTTTCTACTAACGACATTTTTAACCTGACTGCGTTTTTGCAAGTAGGATATGTTGCGAAGGACTAGTATAAGGATATTATATTGATAGAGCGACAGAGTCGCCGTTTTCAAAAATCAGTGAAGACGAGGTATGCATATTACTTTTCAAAATATATACAGTATAAGCTGATATAGAATGTGCCATAGTTTAATTTAATAATGAAAATTTAATTGAACAATCGATTACTTTCAAAATAAAGATAAAATTAATTAATTGCAATATTTTTTACTTTAGTTGTTTTGTACCTAATAATTATTTATTTAACTGTATGACGTCTCGGCTTATCCCATATGGCCGATAACAAGTAATTTTACATAGAAATTAATTTCAAACTTATATAACTATATTAATAGATTTTAATTATGAACTTATTGTAAATATAAATAACATCAATATATAAAAAAAAGAAAACAAAAGGAATAGAATATACTATATAGATGACTTAACAGTCACTAGAAGCTAGATCTGAAGTAAGTGTCTATACAGTTTGTTTTTAAATGTAAATAGTGCATCTGATATTTTAATATGATAATTATATATCCAATACTAAATGTCACGTTTATTATTTAGAGGTTTTTTTTCTTAGCTTTGAGTCGGTTTTTGTTATGAAATTGTATTGAAATTTAATTCGTGTTTATCAATAAGTAGAAAACTTTTGGATAAATATAAATCTAACACTTCCCTCCTACACACAACAATCCGATTAATTTTGTTTGGATTCGAACTAGATAATTTCTTATTGATCATTATTATAATTTATTATTAATACTTAATTATTTCATTACTTACAACGTTTCAGATTGAATGGAAAGTTAAGTTGGTTTCAAAGTAAACGGATAAAAGTTGAATGAGGGTATTAAATGATATCCAATTAGCATCGTCATATATTAAATAATCACAAAAGCTCGTATATGCTTTTGATGAAGATACTCAATTAGATGTTGATTAATTTTCTTAATTAATTATCTAACAATTGATAATTAACAAAATAAAGGTAAATTTAATAAAAGTAATTGAATGTCATTAAGATCGTACACGCGCATAGAAAAATTGAATTGACTTGTTTTGATTCATATTAGATTATTAATTAAGTCCCAAATTATTTAACAGCTTCTTATTGATCTTGATTTAGTTATTAATAATAATTTGTTACAAAATTCAACATAGCTTAAGACATAGTTGAATTTTAAACAGAATCTATGTGGGGATAATTATAAATAAGCTTGTTTAACTTAAATTAATTTTTTTCCTTACAATTTATATTTTTAATAAACATTGTCCTTTAATTATTTACGAATAGCTTTATTAGAACGTTATGTATTGTAAAATTTATTAGAAAATTGATTAAAAGTTGGCGATATTTTGGTGATAGAGTAATACGAAATGATATTGTGTTATTACCGGAGAGTTATTTTATTTGAATTGTTGCTAGTGTCTATATTGTGTCGTCTAAGTGTAAATATAGTATGGTAAACTCTTAGAGTGGAGAGACAATACAAGATAAAACCTTGACCAGGCAAAGGTGCAGTCGAATGCTTGTCATTTCGTTCATGGTATGATTGCTTGTTTCGCTTGTGGCTTTTTATATATTTTAGTACAAATTCTGTCTGTATTTTATTTAATCTCATTGTAAGATACAAGATTCGTTTTGTACTATCAAAACAAAGTTATATTCTCAAGACTTCTATTTTTTCTCTCAATATGTGTTTTGAAACACCTTAGAGATAAAAAAAAACTGTTTCAAGGGTTTTTTTTTTCACAATAATAGATTAAGAAATGGTATAGTGTGATAAAAAGGAGCATAGCATCCATGTGATGAACGATGTTTTTCGTTCGAGGAAGTATGCCCAAAATAATGTTTTAAATGATTATTGAAGACGAATGTGAAATAACAACTTTTTGCACACGGCTTTTGAGTGTGAAAAATATATTGTAGATGCACAAATTAAAAAAAAACTGTTGTTATTATAGAAATATAAGTTATGATTAAGAAAATTAATATGGTCTAATTCAGAAAATTGTAGATTATAGTTCTTTAATGTCAGATACTACATTGTTTAAAATGCTTCAACACATGAATCTAATTCAAAGTAGTAGGAAACCTACTACTTATTTGTAGAATTAGCTTATTAAAGCTTCATATGCTATCCCAGTAACAGAAATTTGGGTTGTTTTAATAGCAATTGGTATACTTCGCGAAACCACTGCAAGAGCAATTAATATACTTTTTCAGTTTCTTTAGAGAACAGGAAACTGGTATTTGTGATTTATTCTGATGAAAGTTCTGATTTTCCATAAATTGAATTCTTTCGGTGCAGTAAACAGAATAGACCAGTTTTCCGTTCAAAACGTCGATCGAAAAAGAGCTATTCTCCCTAAAAAAATAAACACAAAGAATGTTTTAATATATTCATTTGAATGTAGACACTTTGGCTCAAAAAATCACAGGGGTCGGTCATCATGATTATAATGTCACGATGTAGACGTAAAATATTATGCGAACATAATAGTATAGAATCAATTTATCAATAATTTAACGCACTACTAAAAAAACCATACCATATTGAAAACATGAAATATGATTATTTACTGTGCAATGGTAACAGTGGATTTGAATGGTTGATATGAAACATGGAAGAGCTAGACTAGCCATATTATGTAGAAAATAATATAGTTGACTTTAATTGTAAGTCTTGGTTTTTTATTACCATAAATATCACTAGAAAATGAAGATGAATATTGTTTCATACAGTGCAATGGACAACTCGCTTTGTGAAAAGTAGCTCAAAGTTAAATCGCGTTCGCTTACCTACTTACTTGAGCATAGGAGTTTTGTTTATTTTGTTTACTTTACTTCTTAGTAAGACTTTTTGACTGACTTTGATCAATGTTTGAATTACTTGTAAGCTACACTGGAAAAAAATCATGTTTACGTCGCTACAGAATAATAACAGAGTATTGCAGCCAATTCAACTAAACAATTTTGTTTGTGTAACAGGATTTTCGGTTTATCCAACTGATTTCATCTGTTGATCATCTATGGCAACTTAGAATTCTGCTGTTCTAACTAATTCAGTTAATTCATCATTATAACAACAGAATATTGTGTTATTACAATTTCTTAGATTTTTCTTTATTTAATAACTGCTTACTTCCAAATATTAATGGATATTTGAAAATTTATAATTGTTGGAATGTACGACGTCTTAAATGAGATATTTTAAATTTGTATTGAATTCACTGCAGAACGAAGCAGATTCAAGTCTCATACGAGTATTGTTTTCCCAATACATCGAAACAGTAGATTTTATTAATCAAATTAACAACTAAGGTTATAGTGTACATTTTCCTTGAGTCATATTTTCATTAAAATAAATTTTATGTGGTTGAAGTATTGGATATTTTATTAGTGGTTAGTAACAATAAATTTTAAGAAATGCGTGTAGTTTTTTGTAAATATCAAACTAAAGTAACTTTAAATTTCTTAAGAATTCCGACGAAGAAATATTACAGTGTAAAACAACACAAATTAACATTATTATACAACATAGTTTGGTAAAAGTGAAAGTTCAATCTTGTTTAACCAATTAGTTGTCGAAAAAAAATCAGTAAATTAAAAATATATCGATTCAAACCGAATTAAAATAACTTATTTTATTTCTAAGAAAAATGATCAAAATTGTTGTTTCTAGTACTTTTGTAATATGAAATAAAATTTAATGGTTTAATAGAATAATTTTATATTTGTTTCGAAGTTATCTAAGCAACTGCAGAAGAAACTGTTTAACACATATCTTTCACCGTAAGCAAAGTTCTCACGCTTGCTTAAAAATATATGACAAAATGAAAAATTGAATGTCAAAAACTTTATGTATTATAAAAAGTTATGTAGTTTCTTTTCCTATTTTTTATATCGTTATTGTTTTAAGTAAATTTTGTTTATTAATTTACCAGTTTTCTCAAGTTTTATTATCATTTGTTAACCTTCATTGTTTTCAAAAATTAATAATATTATCTTACGCCAAAATTATTTTCAATTTCCGAATTTCGTTCATCTAATTTTTATAATTTTTACTCTGTAAAACTTTACTGATACTTTACTGATACTCGTACTTTCACGGGTATGAGTACAGATAACGTTCTCAAAATGAGTCCACAAGTTTTGGGAAGAGTGCGTTGGAGCGCCTACCTAGTTGAAGCTTACAAAGAAATGTCTCTTGAGTATTTCTTTAATGCAGCATATCATATGGACCCGGGATTTAGGGATACAAGAAAAATTAGGTCATAGAAGAAAATATCAGGAAGACCGTGTGAAAAATGTCCTTGTGTTAGTGATTACATTTGTATAGTATAGATGGGTAGGTACCAAAGTTTGTTGGTATGCATCTGTGAGCTAAAAAAAAAAAAAAAAAAAAAAAAGTTCAAAAAGAGTTCAATGCGGCTGAAAGAGTTATGCGCTATTTATTGGCCAAAAATCCATTTTTAACGTTGTTATCGTTTACATCGGCCAGTTAATCGACGTAACAAAGCGTAACACTCGGGAATACAATAGAACTATGGACTGTTTTTAAGGGCACATACTGTCTTGTCAGATCAGCCTTCAATTGATTTATGATCGGGTCTAGTCCTGATGATGGCCGAAGGTGGTCCGAGATATCTTTATTTTATTTTGTTATGAGAAATGTTAGTTGATACCCTAAATATTTAAATAAATATTCAAAAACGATATTGATTAGTTTCAAAATGTTGAAATAAAATATGGTTTTAGGATATTTTTAATTCAGTTTATGTGCTCTTTTTTAACTTATAAAAATGGAGTGAAGGAAGAAGAAAATTCTTAAATTGTTAATCTACAACTTTATAGCTTTTGTTTGAAATATTAATAAATAATAGATATTTTATTAATTTTATTTGAATTTAACAAAAAGTATTTGAATAAAACTTCTAAAACTATGGTTTATATCATTGATGTATTCAACGGAGATTTTCGATTGTTTCATAAAAGCAAATTTATTGGCCTGGCACAATGTTGAAAAGCTTTAATAATTTGTTCAAATAATTATTTATAATATTGTTATAATCTTTTAATATCACGTACAGTAATTAGATAATATTCATCAGTTACTGTGTGCGTTATTATGAATATTATTTCGATGCATTGAATGAGGGAAGGTCTAATCAATTATAATATTAATTATAATAATAATAATATAATATAATATAATAATAATGTATAATCAAATAAGATGTAAAAGTATTGGAAGAAAATTTGATTAGTTTTACATCGCGGTTCACGTCTTTGAGTCTATTTGTTATTGAAACCTATCATTACTAACTCTGTTAATGATTTATCAGTAATAAACGTCATTAATTATAGTAATAGATAATATTTTGGCACAAGCGTGTCAACACAGTGTTGGGGTAGAGGAATTTTGTTTAATTGATAAAACAATGCTAACATACCGGTAACCAGTTATCGTGATTTTCTAGGGCAAACAACAGTACCAGAAATCGAAAGTGGGACGGATATTAATCAAGCTATAGTTCTATTTGAACTTGTAGGCGATTGAGGAATCGGCGACTGTGTAAAAGCCACTTGTTGCTACAGTAACGAATCCAGGCCGATTTGATGGTGAAGCCGTCAATCTTGCATAGTTATTAAAACGCGATTTATTACACTTGCCATGTATACATCATGTTCAGACTTTTGTTACGATTACCATAATTTCAAACAATAATTCTATATACTATAAATCTCAAAATTGCATTGTATCGATGATTTCAGTTTGTTTGGTTTAATGTGAACATTTCAGAATATATCATTCAAACAAAAGAATCCACTAATAGTTCATAGCATGAAATCAACTTTTAAAAATGTATTTCTTTGTAACGACTATGGAAATCTTTGAATGATGCTTCGGTATTTAAGTTATATCAATAACATTTTAAATAATTGCATCAAATTTTTTTTTTACTGTATATTTATATTTATATTATATTTATGTATTGAATGACATCATAAATGAGAAATTAATATTTACTTTTTGAATGAAATTTAATTATGTTACAGTGAAAATAGTAATCTGTTAGTAGCACTATCTATTTGAGTTAGAATAATGTTTAAGGCATCTTCACGTCATAAAGTATAATTATCGACTGTACACAATCATTGTTTTGGATGTCACTTTTTATTAGTGATTAATTTAAATTATTAAGTTTACAATTTGTAATGTAAATGTAATAGTGTAATGTAAGACTTAATGTGTTTTTTTCTTTTCTTGCATAAATAGAAAAGCAAATGAAGCAGTTACATTAATTTCGCAATTATAATTTTTAATAAAAGCCAAGAAAAGGTATTCAAAATATCAGTATACCTTTTTTAATAAGCTTTCGCGTGTACAATCATAAATTAAACGACGATTAACTATAATATTTTAAACAAATATAGCAACAACTAAGCGAAATAAAGAAAAAAATTATTCGGAGCTTTCGATGCTTGCGATCGTCTTTTGCTTAAGACAATATGGCTGATCAGATGTGCGGGATTGTTCATCCTAAAGGTCAATTCACACTTATGACATGCTCGTCGACATTAGTGGTACATGAGTGTGGATTATATTTATCAAGATTTATCAATTTATATCGTTTAATTACAACTTTTTTGTATTTAAAAAATATTTCTTTTCTGTAATTATTTTAACTACTACAGCAATACGGAAATGAATAGTAACTTACAACGTTCAGCATAATTTCTGTCATTATAAATTCACGTCGTTTTTTTGCTATCACATTGAAAAAATTACAACGTACGTTGTATTACTTTTATGTTCAAATTATTGCTAGGTTATGTTGTGAAATTTAATGCATCATTTCACTCTATGTGAAAAGTAAACATTATAAGTAAAACTAATTAGGTTTATTTTGGGAGATTAAAGCATGTATTTTATCTATAAATGAAACATTTTTCAAATAAAAGTAATTCTCTAAAAATGATTTTCAAATGTAGAATTCTGAGCTCTAGAATTGAATTAAATAACATTAAGAACGCTAATAAAAACAATGTAATAGTAAAAAAACTTTGGAAAGTTTTTAACATTTTTTGTAACACTTTCTCGCCTTTTTTTTAAAACAAGAGAACTATATGCGATTTTTATAGAATGCAACTAAATATTTTATAATCAAAATACTTTTAGTTATTGTAAAACATGATATATCCTAATTTATGCAAAATTATATGATAGACCTTGGTATGATACGATCTACTATATTCAGCATTATATGTATATTGATCAGTATTCTATTTTTTATTCTTTTATGATTAAGTTCTAAAAACTATTTAAGGGAAAATTATGTCATATATTCGTAGTTATAGATAATAATGTAATAATGCTATAAACATAATTTTTAATGAACTTAATTTATAAAGTGTGCATTATTGGTTTGATTGCCAGTGAAAATTATTATCTGTTTAAAAGCATACAGTTTAAAATTATAATTGTTAATTTATACTTATTTATTTGTTTTTGAGGTTCTTCTTGTTAAATAATATCAATTAGCGTACTGTAAAAATGTATAAACCTTAATCTATAAATTTATCTCTGAATCAAGTGACTTGTCGATAATATAAAAAAGAGAAAATTTCACTGATATTTTTAGAGCATAAGTGGACACTTTCAATTGAAGCACATTATTATTTATTGGTTTAATAAGTTTTAATAAAATTAGTCTTATTATTGTATTTAATTACAGGACGTAGTTTTTTATTTCTTGAAATAAAAACATCACGAACTGGTTCACGAACTATCAAGTTTTGTTACAAATTAACTTGAAAAAAAGAGAGACGGATTTTAATAGTTTTATTTCAGTAGCATGAAAACGATTAGTATGTTTACATAATTAACAAAAACTTATAGAAATCGAATTAATTAATGATAATCGTATATAGTCATTAATGAGATTTGATTTAATTAATTTTCCGTGTCAACCGCAGTGGATATTTTATCTTATCTAATATTCGAAACGTGACTTACCGTAGTAAATTTAATTTCTATTAATCATTTACCTTCATTTTATGTAGTAAAAATTGGTTCTGAGCGTTAGATATAGAAAATTTAAATTGATTTAAAGTATTCTCAGCGATCATCATGAAGTTGGTGTTTTACACATTTTATACTCTCAAGAGATTAGCTTGGTACTTTTTTAACAAATATATTTTCATGTCTGAGTACTTTTAAAACATTCTATGAAATATTTCAAACAAGATTAAAATAAATAGAATTTTGAAGAGACTTCGATTTTCAAATCAGTGTGAATTACAACTACGACTTTCGGGATTGTAATTCTTTCTATTTTGACAAATTTAGTAAAGAATTTTGAGGATAAAATGCTCGACATTTGAATCAGTAAAAATTGGTGGCAGTGTAAACGATATTTTAAGAAAAATAATTAATCTTTGAAACGTATGAGTAGAATTTTAAGTTAGCTTATTTTCATAAATATAATACAAATTTGAAAAATACTGTTAAACTGAATAAAAAACAGTTTTTAAAGATATATCTAAATTTAGGGAAAATCATATTATATAACTTTTACTTTCAAACTATTTAATATCTACTGAATTTGTGCAATTAACATGTTTTAATTATAACGTTATTACCTATTATACAAACATTAAAAAATTTACTTACGATTTAATATACAAAGTTTCAGTTAGTTTATTTTCATTCTGCTTTATTACAGTCACCCAAAAGTTTTTTCTGAAATTGTTATTATTATGTAACAACCTTTAACTTATATGCTGAAAAAGATACAAATATTTAAAAGTAAAAAAAAATGAAATGATTAGTAGTTCATAACATTAAAGTGGGTACCTAATCAAAATTTTAATATTGTAACGAAAAATATTATTTGGCGATTTTAATGCAAACACTGAACAATTGCATCACAATGTAAAAGTCTTGCATTGTAATTATTAAACAAAATTTTCGGTAGATGTGAGAGAGTCAAAAATAAATATATAGTTCATAGAGACCCGAAAAAAAATTATGTTGAGTATAATTATTTTATTTATTAAAAAGTTCTAATTCATTTTATACAAAATTATAAAATGTTATTAAAGAGATAATTTATTTATAGCGTGTTTCATGAAATACTTTTAAACTATATATTAGTATGTGCATATACATTTGTTGATTTCGAGTAAATGCATTTGAATATTCGTGGTGATAATTTAGGTCAACTTTGGATCGCGTGAAGAATTTAAAAAATATTGCATCATTATATGAAAATTGATAAAAAATCACTTTTGTTTGATTATCAAAAAGATAAAGTTATAGCATTTTATCTAAATTTACAATAAAAGAATAAATAATAACAATAACA